>CACRXP010000662.1:268757-280816 GCA_902702965.1 Spirometra erinaceieuropaei
TTCTGGGCATCATGGGCAAAGTCCCATCTAACTATCTTAAGCAAACGGGTCGGGGTTTACTAGAAACAGCAGAAATGACTGCCATCAGGCTACGTAGGTTGACGTTCGCGCAGATGAACATTCTGCATGCTCCGCGTTTGCTTTGGGCCGGGATCGATTAACTGTATGCATGCTTTCGCACTTTCGTCAACGGACTACTGTAATATAGACATTTAAGGAAAATAAATATTTATAGTAGGTGGGCTAACTCATGAAATGTCAACCGAAATTCTGAAATGCGCTTTGGTTTCGAAAAGATTAATTACGTAGTATTGTAAAATTAATCTTCGTGCAGCATAATTCTATAATACTTTAGTTACCTCAGGATGCCGGCTTTCGAACAAACTTATTTTAACTTGCATAAAAAACCGCATTTCGTAAAAAATGACCACTTAAGTGGCATGCATTGTTTCATTGATTTTCGATGCCCTTAAAGAGTAAATTATATTTTATGGAAAACATACATAAAAATATTCATTCATTCAGTCGGTAGAAAATTACGTCTTCTTCCAATTTTACACTCGAACGAAGGGTCTAATTCGATTTTTTAAAAAGTTTATAATTGTGAGGATTTTTAATATCGTGAAATGCCCGTTTGTAAAACGTCATATTTCTGCATTTACCAGTGTGGCTTTAAAGTTAACATTATGGTTCATATCCACTGCTGCATTTAATGAACCCCATATAGTTCCCTCTTAATAGCACAGAGAAATGTATGGTTTTTCGAACGCAGAAAATATACGACTTGTAGTTTGGAAACCCTGAATGCAAGTGTGATGACGGATCGGTGTTCAAAATTATTTGGGAATTGGAAAAGTTTTTGAAAAACCAAATTAAACTCTTTCTTCGAGTGCAAAATCGAAAGAAGGCGTAATTTTCTACCGAATAACTAAAGCACCTAATATTTTTATGCAATTTTCCCATGAAAAATAATTGAATTTTTGAGGACATCGAAAACCATTGACTACGTAAGTAGTCATTTATCTCAAAGCACAGTTTTTGCATGTGGCCAAAAATAAGTTCCTTCGAAAGCCGGCATACTGTGGTAACTGAATTACTATAAAATTATGCCACACTTTTATCAGTTTTACGACATTACTTAATAAATATTTTCGAAACGAAAACGAATTTTGGGATTTCGGTTGACATTTTTTGAGTTAGTCCACCTACTGTATCTAGCCCTCACTGTCACCTACTGCCTCCTCTCCCCTCTCCCCTTTAATCACATACCCCGTTTGTAATAAAAGACGAACCGTAATGGATTCTTCTTATAGCTCACACGTTTCAGTTTATATCTCTTCGGCAAAAAAGTTCGGGTACGATGAGAATTTATCAAAAGCACGCGCATGCACACCAAATGCTCTTCTGAATTGCTCCATGTGAGTTTTCGAAGCGTTTTATATTTGTTAAACATGACAACCGTTTCCAGGTTGAAAACACCACCTTGTCTAGGTTTTAGACGAACTTTTATTCCGTTACACTGTCAAAACCCTCCAATCAAACACGTAAACAACAGCCAAAATCCGTTAAGTGCAGCATGATATTGAACAGTGTAAGCTAACTTATGACATGCTAAGGCATATCGAAAGTTATAACCCATGTGTAAATTAATAACACCTTTCTCCAGGAGCATTTGTATTTGTAGTAAAATACTCAGATTGACACCGCGTTAGGGATTCAATTGCAAAATAGTTTGTGATCACTCATTTGTTATAATTGGTATGTGGTTTGCACCACGAAATTGGCAGGCGTAAGGTAGAGCTGACTTCAACAGCATCCACAAAACCGACAAAGCATTAACGTGTATTTCCTCGGGTAGTCGAAGGGTAAAATTTAAATCTGCCTGCAAATCTCCCTGCTGCGGGAATGATGGGTAGTCAGCCACAAGTATGTGTCTTCGGTAAATATTCCGTCTCACGGTCACGGGAATACGAACTGTTATATTTTGGAAGGTGAGCGTTTTCATAATGCACCGAGAAGTCATCTGTCGCAGGTTGTGTTCGTACCAGTCAATTCGGTGCCCAATTCGGCAAGCGATGGTCAGACGAATTTCGGCGAACACTAATGTACAGGAATATTTGCGCATCTTACATTCGGACTTCGCACACGTGCTTCCTTCGGCAAACTTCATTGTCTCAAAACTGCCTGAGCATCGACGAGCCTGTTCGAGTGGAAGATAATACTGTTGATCTGACCTGATAAGTAGCATTTGCTGAAGCGCGTTGGGCATCTTTAGTATTGGCTCGTCGCCTTTGCAAGAACCTGAAGCTGAGAAGAGCAAAAATGATTTATATTTTGTAAAAGTAAAATGATATCAAGGAAACTGATTTCCTACGAATTGGAGTATTTCGCAGAAAGCTACTTTGCGTCTCGAACCCACAACCGCGCTGTCGGCCATAAGCACAAGTTTTGGAAACAGTGCTATACTGTCTATTATTCCTCTTGTGAAGTACTGAAAGGAAAACTGCACCTACATTTCGCACGTTATAAAGCAAACAGTATTAAGAGAAGCATCGTCATAGATGTATTCCTAATTGCTCCAATGCCGTCTCTCAAGGGCGGATTTACGATGTCTGTCCAAATCGCTGAAACAAATAGCCGACAATGTTTAATATCCTCTTACCTGAATAATATAAATTACATGATTTTGCGAAACAGGTCTTCAAGAAAAGAAATATCAAATGTGTTCGCGCTCTAAAACAAAATATGTTTCTGTTGAACGTCTTTTCTGTCATTTGTTACGGCATCCTGCTACCGACATTCCGAAAATGGTTTTGTAATACACCTGGGCATGAGTTATCGATAATATTCTCTCAGTTTTGCAGACACTTATGTAAGAATACCAGCATAACCCTCAAATAGCCAACAAAATAGCATTATTATTAGTCGGACACGTATGAACACGGATAACAAAGTAGTAAGATGAAGGAAATTTTTCAACTATCCGTTTGCCATTTTAATCCTTAGACGGAATGAGCAGTGACTGGATTGTGGAATGTTGCCTGTTACATTATAGAATCACGTAGATTTGTCAATAGGCGCCACGGTTAATTGAACAGGTTCGTAGGTACTGTACGTGACGAAACTAGTGAAACTCCATGAGAACTCTGATATGCAAGTTGCGCAATTTGTTTGCTTGTCCAGTTCCCTCCTTTTCTTTTGTAAGCAAATTTTATTAGTAAGAATGTTTACAACTATGAGCTCAAATAAACCTTGCAACATATTCGGGCAATTGGTCGTGCAAATACCTGTCCTAGACGTGGTTTGCGCATTTAAGCGCGTTTTTCTTTGAGAGAAGAGTTATTTACCTCTGCGATTTTTATTCAACAGGGCTTTTTACACTTTAAAAGGGACCTTTTGCCTAACGGTGATGTGGAAGTCAGTTTCTTTACACAGGATATTTTTGAAATACAAGGAGTTGTATCGACTTTTCGAAGTCAGATTAGACAATTTGTGCTATTTTCGTTGCTTAGGTACAGCAATAACGCACAAAGGTTAAAACCTTTTTATCGTCTATAAAATTACACGGGTCAACGCAAACTGCCTGTCACGGAATGGTAATTTTCGGTTTTGAACATACTCAAAATTGGTTTTCTTACGGTCTACTTCCTTCAACGTACGCAATTTCGAGATGTATTTACAGTTTGCACAAAACAACGGTATTTGTATGACCACTCTGCCATGCACCCATTATTGTAGTACAGAATCTAAAAGTGAGTAAAGCTGGCTTAAATGTCCGGAATATTAAGCAAAAGATATCCTCCTCCATTTGTAGACAAAACATGTCGGTATTGCACAGCAACGTAAAATAGTTGCCAAGAATCTCATACTGCTTCTTGGCCTCTACATTCAAAAAGTTGAAGCGCGGTGCTTCTGTCGACGGAATCCGGTGCTATAACCCTCCATAAAGTAGTCGCTTTTTCGAGCGCGTTTTTATTTGATTGGAAGCATATCCGTTATTGGCTTTTGCTGTGAACGCTCATTTTACTCGACAATAGGGCTTCGTGTTTAAATGAGTCTACACATGTGACGCAAGCAACCACCTACCTGCCAAAGAAGGCCCAAATACTGCCTACATCAGTAAATGCCCTTAAGAGGTATCCTATTTTGAAGGCTTTAATAAAATGTTAAGTTTACGATTACATCTGCCAAATCGATTTGCAGTTGTTAGTCACTGGCCGGCCTGACAATACGTGACCTTAGGAGAACTTTTATCCATTTGGTGTCCCTGTTCGGAGCGGAGAAGTGCATCTTGTTAATGCCAAAGCGAAAAAATAAAACGAAGTTTCGAGAAATTGTTTTAAAAATTACATTAAAATTTATTATTTTTACACAATGTACCATACTTACGGAAATGCTTTCGGCAAGTTTCTGCTACAGCCAAGCACAAAAGAAATGATGCAAACTGTAGTACCATCATTAATCTTGGAGGTCACCTCTTAAACCTTGATTTATATCAACATTATACACAACATACTTCATTGGTCCACCTGGCAGTTTTTCATTGGAAATCTGTTTACTACTAATCTTCTCTTTCTTACGACTTCCATGGGTCTCGCATGAAATGAAGATCCGATATTATGCCATGTAAACATAAGGATATATGGAACGAACTAACTGTCACTCATCATGATGAATTAAAGCGTAGCAAGGGAAGAATTCAGCAATGGTTCTGTATTTTTTTTTAGATAAACACCTACTACCGGGTGTATTGCGAACCTCGCAAAAAGAGGGCCTTAGGCATATCTCAGGAGTCCTTACCTCTCTAATCTCAGTCCGCATATATATGCAATTTTCACTTAACACTTCTCAATAGAACATGTTCTGTCAGTTTGTCAATTTGGAATGCCTGTTCACGTTTAAATATTTCAAGGATGAACTGGCAGAAGAGAAGAAGAGTTTAGTGCACATAGTTAGTTTCAACATGAGGTTAAACGTGATGCCTTCAGAACTTGCAGTCACGCTGCCAGTAGTGGAGAAGTTAATGAGATGTGGCTCATAACGAAAGATACGCGATTTTGAGACCACAAGCTACTCAAGTGACGGGAAAAGTGAAAATTTTGTGTTTATATATTTCTTCTCCCGTGATCAGGTCAACAAAAATATCTTTGGCCTACCTGCAGGGAACATATTCAGCTAAAATCTGCTTCTTGCTCCATCGATGATGTCTAGAGATATTAAAGTTCGCGATATCGCATAGATAGTCTTTGTCAGTTGGGGTGTGTTTGAATGTGCTGCTAATGAATTTGCCGACTACTTTTCACTCATTATTGTGAACAAGCCGCTCGCAACACCCGTCCACATCAAGATAAATCGCACAAATATTAAGATAAGTATTCATTGTTTTGCCCACACGTGGTAAAGGATTAATAGGTAGGTATAGATTACTATTCCCCGGGTACTTTAATGTAAATACGAAACACATTTATTAGCCTTTATGCCATTTCTCAGATGAATCCTTACAATACCTAGGCAAGGGTCCCTTAACACCAACAGCTAATTCTAGTGATGATGGCTCGATGTAATAAAGAACTGTTTTAGGGTCAGTTTGATTGATATAATTGAAGTGGTCAAAAGTCCAGTCAACATGTCAATTTACGACGCCGAAGCGATTGATTTTTACGGGACCCGTCTGATTAGCAGGTTTTGTTTGCCGGACAGATTGGCTATTGTCCCCCACAATTTGGACGAGGTGCGATACGTCATTATTAAAGTGATATCTGAATAGTTAAGGGGCTTTATTTAACTTCGGTGTAGCTTTTGTATTCGTAAGGCAGGATAACTCATAAACAATCCAATTGCTACTGTTACATATTTATGGTCCGGCTTTTAGAAGACCTCTTCTTCCATAATTGAACTGTTATTATCTTCAAACCAAAGATATAAACAACAGGTATGATATCCTTATCGCATTCGTCTAGTACAAAACGTAATAATATTCGACATTTTTCTGCGCAGGTGCATGTAATCTTAATAAATTTGCAGGTTTGACCCATGTGTAAATAAATAACATTCGTCTCCAGAAGAATATTTTACTCGTATCAAAAGACCTAGATTTACTCTTATGTGTGTCACCGTCAGGCGGTCAGGTTTACTAAACTTCGCTTCCGTACACACTCGTGCTTCGCGCATAGGCATATGTACACTTCTGCGAATGACCGCAGCGCCATAAACTTGCATATTTAGACTCGAGAGCGGCTAGCTTGTCGACTCAAAATAGTTCTATGTTTCTTTTCTCCCCGTACACGGATACAAACCTCAACCCCGTATGATTTATCATCAGAGTTAACTGATTTTGCTATGGATTGCCAAAGGCACTTTGGTCCCGGAGGCCGGAATATTCGATCACATCGAAGATAGAAGTTAGAACGTGTTGCCGTGTCTTTCTCGAAATAGGACTCAGATGCCAGTGACCTGGGTAGAACTGCGGACAGTGCCTAGGACGGTACAGGCGACTGGTAGAATCCTCAAACTCACCAAGTGTAGCTGATAAAATCGTGTTTGCAGGAAGTCAGCGGTAACAATCAAGGACAATTCAGTGGCAGAACAGGCCGGATTCAGCCGTATGCTGGAACGGATGCCAATGGGTTCGAGGGAAAGATGGTCTGTACACTTTTCCAGATGGTTTTGCGAAGAGTAGGGATTTTTTTAACTGGCGATGAAACCGCCTGGTCATCCGTCTGAACATTAGGCTGATGTTGTACACGGCCGTTATACGTACGATTAGTTTCTATGGATCGGAAACCAAAATCGTCTACTCCAGCCTTGACGGGAAACTCAACCACTGGTCGCGTAAAATACAGAGACTGAGGTGTCAGAACAGGATTTGGGCACGGAAGTCACGGAACCTGCGAGAATTCTCAGCATCCAAATCATGCTGAGGCAACTGCAACTGCGATGAAGCGACCAACTGGTAGGGATGGACAGTGCGCAATTACACAAACTCCTCATTTACGGAGAGGTCGTTACGGGTGCTCGCCGTCGGGGTGTGGAAAAGAATGTTGATACAAGAGCACTACGCCACTCTTCAGAGTTGCCCTTATGCGAATTGGTGATTTGCCGTCGACTGATTATCCGTGAGTTAGACTCAACTCTTCCTCACTATACCTTAATGAATTCTTATGCGTATGCGATCTAATGAGTGCAACCCGTTTGTGTAGAAAAACGTGATATGCAAGATCGTAAACAAAGACTGGTTTCTTAATTTTGCAGATACTTGTGACAAATCCCCGCACCATATGACTGTCTGGTTTGGAGAGTGTACTTGTGCTGTGTTTAGGTGACTTAAATCTGAGAAATAGAGAGCAACGACATACACGATCTAAAATGCGAATATTATTCAAATTTTCATTCTTAAGACGTTTGACGGTTGCAAGCCAAAATTGACCCAAAACCTCACTCCTTTCCATGGTGTTTTGACAGCCATTTAATAAGAATCAGCCAGACATTTCATTCTAGCATGAATAGAGATTAATCAAGGATGTCGACCGCATCTGTCTGCGCTTCGAAGACACCATTGTCGCGAACCCATCAACTTCGCTTGGGAGTCACAACACATGAACTTAGGCATGGAGGTGAGGGAATGTAATACGATGGAGGTCGCTTAATCACACGTTTGTCTTACAAAGACACACGCAGATCCGTGAAGTGAAGTAGAGGCTTGGACCTTCTAAAATCGCTGTTCTTGGTTGGTGTACGGCAGTACTTGACTCAGGCTCTGTGCATACGTGGCATACATTGCGTTACCTAACTCATGAAATGTGTCGAAATTTACGAATGATTGCCACTCATTCGCAAAACAACATCATCTAATGAGTCCATTGTCTAACTCAGTTAAGTACAAGTTAAAAAATTAAAAAATATTAAAGGCAGTGTTGCGTTGTTTAGAAAAGCCAATTTTTGTTAGAAAAGCGCAATACCCCGAAAACGTCAGAAATGGCTCCAATTTAATAAAGTTCGTTTTTGGATGTATAGCTTGTACCCTCATGCCGCAAACGCAGTAAATATGAAGGGACAAATGAAATAACGTTTAATGATAGTGTTTCAGTGAAGTTTCCATTTAAATATCGTTTAATAATTGGTATGATTTCGTATGTAACGGTTTGCCAACTGCCTACATTCCGAGTGTAGATTCCAAAACAGTTTTCCAGGGATTCTTAGTATTCTTGCCTGTCTTTCGTCTCCGTTATCCTGGCGACACATCTAACAACGATACACCTCTGCGTCTCCATATGACTTCCGAAGTCACTTATTTCGTGTGTACACTTTGGAGGGAATTACTGCCCGATATGCCATTATCCCGTCGGTCTTGTGCCCCTCAAATATTCATCAATAGATAGGAGGCTTTTCAAGTATTAAGCTTACATCTTACTGTATGACTGATCAGGTAACAAAGGAATCGGATAGTGTATGTTTTACACCTTGTGAATCGGCCACCTCAAAATGCCACTTTGATACTGTGCACATTTGCGCGCGGAAGCATTGAATAGTGTTTCTTTTTTCTTCTCCAGAGAGAAAAACGAGCACTTGAAATTATCTGTACTGACAAATGACAAAAATTAAGTAGCTCATTCGAATAGAGATTTTGTGTTGTACAATTTCGTGATATTACTACCATCGTTATCAGCAAACATGAAAGCGCAAGTCTAATTCTCTTCCGGATTTGTGCATCCATATTTCTTAATGATTTTTGAGCTTCACTAGAGTATTCAGTTTGTGAACACTTACAACATGGGGAATTTTGCGTACGAAATGCTTGGTTTCATGTACATCTACATACAATGTATGTTGCATTAATGTATGACCCCTAAGTTTCCTGAGCGTCATAATCAGCAAACCATGACCCTCACAGCCTGATGTGCGTTGACAGTTCTACGATACCTGGTTCTCTGGCGTTAGGTGCACTTTTGCTTCCACTGAGTATAAAGATTGTCTGCATGCCTGCTTTGTCATACAAGTCCTGGTTGGGGGTTTGTTGTAGAACGTCGATACACCTAGCACACCCTACAAACCCACTATCACCCCCGTTCTGAGACTTATCCGTTCCCTGTTTACCAGAGTACTATAACGACACTGGGCCAAACATTAGATGTAAATACCCACTACGTGCTCTGATCAACTAACAGGGTGGTTTTTAATGTCTTACTTAAATTCTGATTGCCTCGCCTCGGAAACCAAACAAAACTCATCAACTACATCGGGATCCTCACGTGGCTTGAAAGCAAATATCTGTCAACTGCAGCCATGATGTGCTCGTATGGATGTTTGAACATTCGTTCACTTAACATAAGCACTTTTTCTGACTACTACATTCAGAAGTTAGGGGAGGCTAATTGACGCGTGTATTTTCTTGGAGGGACTGCAGTACATTCGTTTTTTGCTAAAATAATTGAAATAGGTCATTGCTGTCATTCTTAAAAAAGTCGAATATACCACTACTTGTCAAACATTCAACATGCCATGATTGACAAAATTAAGATATTTATTTGTCGGATTGGTGGGAATTTATTTCCTAGATATTTTGGCAGATGTTGAGTAATCCATACTGACCCAACTGTGAAAAACTCGGGCATCGAGAATTTATTTACCATGGCATACGGATGTGTTCAGATAAAGGCCATTTGTTATGACACCTTTATTATGAAGTTCTCTGGCTTTTACATTTAGTGTTTGAACCTCGCATTTTATTATTTTCAGGAAGTCTTCGGTCAACTTAAGGAAACATGCGATCGATTTCGGAGTCAGTATCAAACATAATTTTGTTCATGTTTACCGCGTAATACTTACAAATGGTTAAAGCCTCTTTAGCTCCAGGGTCGCAACATCTCAAATTTGATTGAAATTCCGAAATCCGTAATGCGTCCATTTCAGACTAAATGGATGCTTCATTACGTTGATGCTTACGAAAAGTGAAAGCCTTGGTCACCACCGATCATTTGTAGGCGCAGCATTGGATTGGAACGTTGTTAATAAGACCGGGCAGATTCCGGTGGCGATTATGCATCGTGGTGACTTAGAGTGGGTGGGCTAACTCAAGAAATCTCGACAGAAATCCTGAAATGCGTTTCCGTTTCGAAAAGCTTGATTAAATAGAGTTGTAAAACCAATCATTCTGCAGTATAAGTCTATAATAATTCAGTTACCCTAGGATGCCGGCTGTTGAACAAACTTCATACGACTGCACCCAAAAACCATACTCCGCAAAACTGACTACTTACGTAGCATGCATTTTCTCCTTGACTTTCGATGCCCTTAAAGATTCAATTACATTCCGTGACAAACATGCATACAAATATTCATTCCTTCATTCAGTTTGTAGACAATTGCGTATTCTTTCAATTTTATACTCGAAGGAAGTGTATAATTTGACCCTATTACGTTGGTTTAAAAGCCGGCATCCTATGGTAACTGAATTCCTATAGACTTATATTGTGTGATGATTGGTTTCACGAATCTACTTGACTAATCTTTTGAAAATTTAAACGCATTTCAGAATTTCTGTGGACATTTCAGATTGACAAAATTGAGAGATCCGGATTGATTATTTGAAGAAGAAGAAGATAGGCTCCCCGGAACAGGTTTATTTAAATGCTGGCGTTTCAAAGAGCTTAGTCGGCTCTCAATTGTCAAAACGTAAAATGCACTTTGTCGGTCAGAAATCTAATTTAAAGTGACATGTTGTGTTGATCAGCCTCACAAGCGTAGAGCTCAGGACCAAACAACCACACCGAACTTGAGAAGGCCATACGGAGATGGCTTGGCGCTGAGTTTACTCGGTGGAGAAGAACAAGAACGGCCAGACCGACAACCCGACAAAGGTTCAATCAGCTCCTCAGGACGGAGTGATGACTCACAAAACACACAGGCAAAACGCCCGTCAACCATCTCTCGTGAGGCCGAGATAGCGAGAGGAGAGAAAAATCGACCAACATGAGGCCGACCAACACAACATGTCACTTTAAATTAAATTTCTGATCGATAAAGTGCATTTTACGTTTTGACAATTGAGAGCCGACTAGGCTCTTTGAAACGCCAGCATTTAAATAAACCTGTTCCGGGGGCCTATCTTCTTCTTCTCCTTCCAATAATCAACCCGGATCTCTCCTCTTCGCCAACCTGAATATATGGTCATATGAGATGTTGTATAAAGGGCCTTACAAATCTCAGAATGCACAAGAATACACGACGCAACCATTGTATGTTTTACATGACACTTATTCACATTCTTAGACGCATGACAAACCAAGGAAGAACACTCATACTACTTAGTATTCTTACTAATATTAGTTACTTTATTTCAGCCGGCGGAAAAAAAGGAAATTTCGAAACTGTCCAATTTATGTGACTGAAATCAACGCGACTCTACTATGCAGGATAATCAGTATCACAAAGCCGCTTTCAAATCAACGACTAATTTGGGAATTTCACTTAATACTTCATGAGATCTACCAGACGGTATCCACATAGCTGCCGTATTATCGCATTTACGCCTCCATTTGTTTATTTAAACACCAAAGTAAAGCGAAACTGAATCTAAATCGGTCGATGTCGACAAAATGGTTTTTATCTATGACAGGATAAGACGAAGGACCCCACGGACGATAGATGGTGGCAGGATTCGGGCATTTCGATTCAGTATTCCCTGTACCGTGCTTAGTCCAAAGGGCTCTTGTCCTAACTGCTTTTCAGTAACCATGAAGCTTTGTATTAACAAACACTCAATACTCAGTTTTCCATAGAAATTTATTCCATGAACCAAGTCATATGTTTCATGGGTCCCGCTAATGTAAGGAATTAAATAAATGAGACAGACTTAATAAGAGAATTTCTGTTTACATAAAATGCGGACTTTTAGTTCATTTGTCACAAGATCTGAATGACAGCGTTATTATCAAAAAACGTTGGCCACCATATCTTCAACAAAATGCCAACATCTAGATCTTGCAATTTGGCTTCATAAAATCTAGTAATAATGCAAAAGAGAAATTTATTCTACAATATCCGCAATTCACTGAGGAGTA
>CACRXP010000662.1:281620-317355 GCA_902702965.1 Spirometra erinaceieuropaei
CAATGTTCTTTGCAATGAACCTGTCAGGATACCCGTTTTCTCGAAGGAAGTCCTGGATTTTTCTGAGCTCCTCCTCGATGCTATCTGTTGAGCAAATTTTTCTTGCTCTTTGTGCCAGACATCGGACTAGATTTCGTTTTTGTTGGAGGGGTACGAAACTGACAAAGTTCGTGTATTGTCCAGACCAGGTTTTCTTCCGATAGACGCTTCTTCGGACACTGCCATCAGGTCTCCTGCTTAGAAGAACATCTAAGAAAGGGAGCGAACCGGCCGTTTCGATCTCCAGCGTGAATTTGATCGACGGATGTGCCTGATTTGCCGCATCTAAGAGGGTAGCTACGTCGGTTTCTTGCAAATATATCATCAACGTAGCGACCGTAATGTTTAAGCTTATCGATCTGATCGCTTAGTTGGAATCGCTCTAATTTGCCCATGAAGACATCTGCTAGGAGAGGTCCAAGGGGTGAGCCCATAGCAACGCCGTCTACTTGTCTATAGAGTTGGTTGTCGAACAGGAACTGCACATTTAATGTGCATTTTAGTAACAGTTCCTTGAGTGCCTTCGTCGGGAGTCCTATTTCCTGCTGACTGGCAGATAGAAAATCACAGATGTAATCAACTGTCTCGGTGACCGGAACGTTTGTAAAAAGTGATGAGACGTCTAGCGAGAACATCACCATGCCATTGACGTTAAGGTCTTTGATGTCGTCAATGAATTCAAAGGTATCTCGGTAGCTGCGTGGTGCTAGCTGACGCTGTACGGGCTTGAGTTTCTCTGCTAGCCACTTTGCTATCGCATGATACGGAGAGTTTCGCATGTCTAGGATTGGACGGACTGGCAGGCCTTCCTTATGGATCTCAGGTAGACCATATAGTCGAGGGATATGTGTGCCAACTGGTCGGAGGTGTTCTAGGTCACGGTCGGTTATATGACCCCCTGTGTGGAGCCTTCTTAAACAGTCAGTCAGTTTCCTCTCTACTTCTTCCGTGCAATCCTTTTCTTTGTCTACCTTCCTGAATTTCTTCTGGTCTGATAATATAGACTGTAGCTTCGCTACGTAGTCCGATCTGTTCATTATAATGACGCCTGTTTTTTTGTCCGGTCTAGTTACCAAGATATCTTTGTTCTCTCGAAGTTCTTTTAACTTTTCCACATGTGCTTTTGTCAGCAATCCCCGGCTTTTTGGCCCCTTGTTCAGGTACTGATAACTGCAATTCACCAATGTTGATTTTAAGTGTTGGATACTGTCTGTGGAAGTGGGCACTAGATCATAGGTTTGGTTCCATAGGTTCTCGAACTGAGTTTCCAATTCTAACTGATTAACTTTTCGACGAGGTATGCAAAACTTAGGACCAAGGGATAATGCTTCAAGTGATGTTTTATCAAGTGTCATATAAGAGTGGTTATGCACGTACCGACTTGGATCTTTCGGAAACCGTGATTGTGGTTTCATTTCATGTACACTTCTAAGGAGCGCAGAACTTTTTGCCTCTCCGCGTTTCCTTCCTATGGATTGAGTGTAACTGTCGAACTCTTGTCTTTCGTCGTCTGTCAGGGTGTCTAGGACGGTTGTGCGTTGACCCACGTGACGCTCCAGTTCTTCTATCTTTACAAGGGTACTTTCCAGTTGATTCTCAGCGTATCTTTTCAGAGTTTCTGTGGTAAGAACTGTACGGCTACGTTCCTATATAACTGTACTGGCCCGACGAGAATTTATCGAAAGCTACGTATGCTCGCCAACTCGTCTTCTGATTACTGTTATGGGAATTTTGGCAGATGTTGAATAATCCATAATGACCCAACTGTGAAAAACTCGGGCCTCGAGGAGTTATGTACCATGGCATACGGATGTGTTCAGTTGAAGGCCATTCATTATGACACCTTTATTATGACGTCCTCTGGCCTTCACATTTAGTGTTTGAACCTTGCATTTTATTATTTTCAGGAAGTGTTCTGTCAACTTAGGTAAACATGCTATCGATTTCGGAGTCAGTAGGAAACCTAATTTTGTTCGTTTTTACCGTGTAAGACTTAAAAAAATGGTTAAAGGCTCTTTAGCTCCAGGGCCGCAACATCTCAGATTTGATTGAAATTCCGAAATCCGTAATGCGTACGTTTCAGATTAAATGAATGCTTCATTACGTTGATGTTTATGAAAAGTGAAAGCCTTGGTCACCACCGATCATTTGTAGGCGCAGCACTGAATTGGAACGTTGTTAATAAGACCGGGCAGATTCCGGTGGCGATTATGCATCGTGGTGACTTACAGTGGGTGGGCTAACTCAAGAAATCTCAACAGAAATCCTGAAATGCGTTTACGTTTCGAAAAGCTTGATTAAATTGAGTTGTAAAACCAATCATTCTGCAGTATAAGTCTATAATAATTCAGCTAACCTAGGATGCCGGCTGTTGAACAAACTTCTTGCGACTGCACCTAAAAACCATACTCCGCAAAACTGACTACTTACGTAGCATGCATTTTTCTCCTTGACTTTCGATGCCCTTAAAGATTCAATTACATTTCGTGGAAAACGTGCATAGAAATATTCATTCCTTCATTCAGTTTGCAGATAATTGCGTCTTCTTTCAATTCTATACTCGAAGAAAGGGTATAATTTGACTTTATAAAACCTTTCCCATTCCCGAATAATCTTGAGCACGAACTGCCGTTATTCTTGCATTCAGGGTTACCAAATTGCAAACCGTAAAATTTCCGCATATGAAAAACCATACATTAGTCTACGGTATTAAAAGGAGACCATATGGGGTTTCATAAAAGTAAGCAGTTGATTTGGGCCATGTTGGTAACTTTACGAACTACGTTGGTAAATGCAGAGACATTACGTTTTATGAAGAGCTAGTTAATGGTATTCAAAAACCTCATAATAAGAAACTTTTTTTAAACCGCATTATACTTTTTCTTTGAGTGTGGAATTGAGAGAAGACGTAATGTTCTACTGAATGAGCAAAAGAATGAATATTTTTGCACATTTTTTTCGTGAAATGTAATTAAATCTTTAAGCGCATCGAAAATCAGTGAAAAAATGCATGCTACTTAAGTCGTCATTTTTTGCGGAATAGAGTTTTTGCATGCTGCCCTAAGACATTTGTTCAAAATACGGCATTCTAAGGTAACTGAATTCCTATAGACTTATGCTGTATGATGATTGGTTTTACGAATCCACTTGATTAATCTTTTGGAAACGTAAATGCATTTCGGAATTTCTGTTGACATTTCAGATTGGCAAAATTGAGAGATCCGAGTTGATAATTTGAAGGAGAAGAAGGGCTCTTCAGAAACAGGTTTATTTAAATGCTGAGGTTTCAAAGAGCTTGGTCGGCTCTCAATTGTCAAAGCGTAAAATGCACTTAATCGATCAGAAATTTAATTTAAAGTGACATGTTGTGCTGATCAGCCTCACAAACGTAGAGCTCAGGACCAAACAACCACACCGAACTTAAGAAGGCCATAAGGAGATGGCTTGACGCTGAATTTACTCGGTGAAGAAGCACAAGAACCGCCAGACCGACAACCCGACAAAGGTTCAATCAGCTCCTCTGGACGGAGTGGTGACTCACAAAACACACAGGCAAAACGCCCGTCAACCATCTCTCGTGAGGCCGAGGTAGCGAGAGGCTGACCAACACAACATGTCACTTTAAATTAAATTTCTGATTGATTAAGTGCATTTTACGCTTTGACAATTGAGAGCCGACCAAGCTCTTTGAAACGTCAGCATTTTAATAAACCTGTTTCTGGAGAGCCCTTCTTCTTCTCCTTCAAATAATCAACCAGAATCTCTCAACTTTGCCAATCTGAATATGTGGTCATATGCGATGTTGTTTAAAGGACCTTACAAATCTCAGAATGACCACTAAAAATTAAACTAGGCACAGTGAACCGCACAAAAATACACGACGCAGTCATTGTATGTTTTACATGACACTTATTCACATTCTGAGACGCATGATAAACCAAGGTCGAACATTCATACTACTTAGTATTCTTATTAATATTAGTGACGTTACTTCAGCCGGCGGGAGAAAAGGAAATTTCGAAACTGGCAACCTTATGTGACTGAAATAAACCCGGACTTTACTATGCAGGATAATCAGTATCCCAAAGCCGCTTTCAAATCAACGACTAATTTGGGAATTTCACCTAATACTTCATGAGATCTACCAGACGGTATCGACATGGCTGCCGTATTATCGCATTTACGCCACCATTTGTTTGCTTAAACAGCAAAGTAAAGTGAGACTGAATCTAAATCGGTTGATGTCGACAAAATGGTTTTCATCTATGGCAGGATAAAACGAACGACCCAACTGACGATAGATGGTGGCAGGATTCGGGCATTTCGGTTCAGTGTTCCCTGTACCGTGCTTAGTCCAAAGGCTCTTGTCCTAACTGTTTTCCAGTAACCATGAAATTTTGTATTAGCAAACACTCAATACTCAGTTTTCCATAGAAATTTATTCCATGAACCAAGTCATATGTTTTATGGGTCCATCTAATATAAGGAGTTAAATAAATGAGATAGACTTAATAAGATAATTTCTTTTTACATAAAATGCCGACTTTTAGTTCATTTGTCACAAGATCTGAATGACAGCGTTATTATCAAAAAACGTTGGCCATCATGTCTTTAACAAAATGTCAACATCTAGAACTTGCAATTTGGCTTCATAAAATCTAGTAATAACGCAAAAGAGAAAGTCATTCTACAATATCTGCAATTCACTGACGAATAGTAATAATGTTGAGGCAAGTCTAAAAAGACCTAACCAATGTACAAGTGGCCATGAGTTTACGACCGGGGAGCATTGTTCCAAAGAGTAGTTGTGTTTAGCAAAAGAGCTAAACATCTATGAATTGTGCAGTATTGCAAATTGTGGTCTTCCATATTGACACCAACTAAAAGAGGGCAATCTTCTATCATTTAACTACAATAATAAACAAATGCAATGCCACTTTACAGGTATTATGTCGTATTTTTAATCCGAAGACTACCTTAAAGCATTTACATTGTCTTTAGGCCATCGGGGGAATAATTTGTTATTTACATGAAAAATTTTTACTTTATCGCTTTTGACCAAGATCAACCTCGAAATGACATCAATAATAAACATGTCCTCAGCATCCAAAATAGGAAATTATAGTGTTTTATTCGCGTCGTTAAAATTCCACTTTATTATGCAAACGAACAGAAAAGACTTTTTCTTGGAAAACAGGAGGGCCGTGAACAATCATTTTCCATTTAAGCCTAAAGGCAGATGTTTAGAGAAAATTTCCCAGGGTTTCGGTACATCTAACTGCAGGACCTCATAATACGCCACAGAATGGCTAAAAGATTTACAGTTAAATCGACTCATTAATTTAATCATTGTGTGTTTCGCGCAAAACGTCCTTGCTAAGAAGAAAATTTGATAGGGGTGAACACTGAAGGCCTTATCGAAATTTCTGATTTTATTCTGAAGACAGTCTTTGAAGTCTCTGCACAGCAAGTTAGAGAGCCAGGATAGAAACTTTCATGCCTCATGCACGTTGGCTATAAATTCATCGAAATGGCGAAACACAAAGGAATGTGAATGGGGCAAAAGGCTTGTGTGGGAAGATATTAGTAGATCAAACAGACACGAGAATCCAGACAAATAAGTCATAGTCAATTCTGCTAAGAAGCTGGTAACGCGTTTGATTAATTCCATCGTTTCTCCAACGAGAGGTAACATTCTTCTCAGCAATAAGCTTATATCTTTCACCGTTTTTGTCCCGCGGATGAGTCGAGTCGAATTCGTCGAAAATTCCATCAATACTTGAAGGTCGGTCAACCGTAATATTGTTTAATCGTACCCGGATTGCCAGATCATCATCCTCACCTCCCCAGCCGTAGAAAATATTTGAAGCTCCATTAATCTTTTCGACATGATCCCATGATAAGGCTGTAGCGGCTCCCAAAAATCCCCTGTATAGCCTAAAATGAAACACGCGTTCGTTTATTTGCATAAAAGTAGACGTTTATAGGAAAATAACATCGAAATTTATTACTTGCTTCTATTTAATGTAGCTCCATCGTTTGGCCTGAGTTTGAGGATGTAGGACTGCGAACTTTCTTTCTTTTGAAAATACGGTTCCAGTAATGGTTGTTTTTGAGAGGTGAAACTTCAACATAATATCACAATCATTTCCCGGAAATAAAAATGTTCATATAACAGCATATTTATTGTGTAATGAACATGTGACAGCCAAAAAGCCCTTAAATGACAATTTTCTAATCATACTTCGAGACAAAACGCGACAGATACTCTGAAGGTTGCCCATGGTTTTGGGAAAACAACTGACGCTCCAAAATTCAAAAAATAAAAGAACCCCACTCCAACGGGCCTTCCAGCCAGTGGATTTTCAGTCGTCCTCTTACTTCTTTACACCTAAGGCTTTTTGGTTAATACCGCAGAAATCTTGCAAAGACAATTTAGTTCTCATGTTACAATTTAACTATTTTTGGGTGGACTTTGTTTGCTTTCTTATCTTGGGCATCGCAAACACTTCTGAAATAATCTCTAGGCAATTGAACAACCAGAAAAAATCACGACAAAGTTCAGCCACCAAAAAAAGCAGTCCAACCATCAAAAAGCACATATTCTCACCATCTTGTTCCATTGTCAGACCGGAATGCGGTTGCCAGCTGTCGAACGTTTTGGCCACATTCGTAGACAGTAGAAGACGAAGTTGGCACCTTGTCGACGTCGTGGAAGATGAAGCAGTCTATTCCATGCAATCGGTCACCGGGAGCGCTTTTTCTTATTTCCTTGACAGCGACATTGAAGAGCTTGGCCCGATTGAATGCTTGATGACCGGCCTGCTCTGTGATAATTATGACATATTGCCTTCTCTGTGTGCTGAGAAATGGCAGCATACGCGTGAGAAATTGGAACAAATGTCCCGTCCGATTCCTGTAGGGCACAATAATGGCCACTTTCTTGCTTTCCGAAGTAAACGCCGATAGCGGTGTTTTCCTTAACATAATGTTATTTATTTGACTTAATTCATAATTCTTCGCTGGTTGTTGAGGATAAAATGGCATGGTGGTATTGATTACACTGCCAACAGAGTTCGCCCATAGTCGGTCTAAATAAAAGGACATGTTTCCAATAATTTTCAAATTGGAAATGTTGATCAGTGACGCCAGTGGATCGGAGCAGTAATAATAAAAGTTCAGAACGATGACCAGAAAGACTATCGAGGATGCGCAGATAAACAAGCGACGGTTGTTTGCTCTTGCCATAGTTGGGGTTAGCACTAGGCCTCAATTACAGTCAGCGAAAAAGTTGCCTTTCTCTACGAAAAACCCAGCCGTGTGTAGTGCAGCCGTCTGATGCTAGTTGAAAGAACTCGATGACGGCGCAGACCGCGACTTCGAAAATGCGGTATTACTGGTTAGTTGGAAGATTACGACGCTATATATACAACACTACGTTCGCCGTATTCCCAAGGCGAAAACATGCAGATTACGTCATCTGCGCGCTCGTTGGGATAACGCGTTCGGATCCTGCAGACTCGCCTTTTATGTGTGAGAACGCATTTTTGTTGGTGAGTGTTCGTCGCGATATGTTAATTTTAAGTGAAATGGCGATCTCATCGGGCTCGATTGGCTGTGTAGAACTTTTCGGACGGGATACTGGGCTTACTTCCTGCTCACAATATTTCGTGTAAGTACTCTTTTCCTTTAAAGGCGGGTAATTTTCGCATACACAATGGTCGCTTAGGGGATTCGTGTTCTTCACTTATTATTAACATATTTACAGAAGAACTAATGAAATATTACTTGTCGTTGGAAATAGCCCTTACAGACTGCCGTCTATGACTGACCACTCGAACAGTTAAAGATGCATTGCTGTGTGTGTTTATTGTTTATGCCTCAAGACCAACAAGGCATTTAGCGATCCGAAAGATTTAAGTATTTAAAAACAAGGTAATGTAAATCTGTACCATCGTGTTTTCGCTAACAATTTATACTAAGCCTTGAGAAAACAGGAGTTTTCATATTTAATTCAAACCAACCCTAAAAGCATGGTGCCTATTCAACTTGGACAACACCTGCAATTAATAACTGATTCTTTGCATGAATCCGACATCCGGTAGTTGGCCATATATTAGCAGATTTGCGCCCGAAAATAAAAATTGTTTTTCTTAATAAAAAACTTAAGTATTCATTCGTGGACCCCATTGACGTTTTTATGTCACACCGTACCAATTCTTCGCCATTAGTGTAGGATACAGGTCAAATTGCGTAGCTGATGCGGAGACACATTTTTGTTCTGTCAATGTTCACTGCCTTCAAAAATGACTACACAATTTACCAGACGATAGTTAAAGTGAGAATCGTTTCATTTCAGGTAAAGGTTTATATTCTGTTACACAATAGAAACTTACGTATGTAGATAGAACGAGATTACCGATAACGGCTAGGGTTATGGAATTGTCATTTACGGCATTATGCTGTGGTCGGCAAAAGTTAGCTAACATAGGCCACATGGGTATGTAAAACGCGATCCTTCACCAAAAGTGAAAAAAACAATTCAGGTATACCAAATGGTTGGCAAATATTTTTCATAAATGCCTATATATATGACAAACGTATTATACTGTTCTTCCGAAATTGGTACCGATTAAAAGCCAACTGTTTCGTTGACAGTCTGCCGCTGCGTGATACAGTTTTCAATCCCCGCCAACAGTCAGTTCAGTGTTCGTTCATCATGCGAGACAGAACAATTCTGGGCTAGCAGATCCAAACACCCGACCACACTGATGAGGGAAACAAGGACGTTTCCGATACGTCAGCACAAATGCAATGTGGTTCACGGGATCGCCTCTTTTTCTACTTCGTTTTCCATTGGGGATGATAAACCGAATCAATATATAATGATAGAGATGCGTTCACCGATCGTTCTTAGGGAACTCAATCGGATTCGAGAGAGAGTACGCAAGGTCAAACGGAAAGAATGAATTCTGTAAGAACGGACAATGAACGCTCACCTCTACCATTGTACATTACTGATCGAAATCGACAAGAAAACGGGCCCGTCATTCAGTTGTAGAGGCGTTGGTCGCGGGAGGAAGCCCTTGGTGTTCCACACCCCCCGATTGGGTATGACTGACTGACGACGGCTAGTAAGCCAAAATGGCCATTTTAGTCTCCCTTGTCTTTGTCCGTAATAAAATTCTTCATACTTGTATATATAAAGCGAACGATTTTAGAAACTATTTAATGCTGAACATTGAATCGAGTCTCCGGGACAGGACTTTCTTAGGGCCAGTCCAGAAGTTTAAATGAACATTTGAGTCGAAGACAATCACCTACTGTGAAATAACCGCGTAATGTCGATTCTGCAAACAAGAAGAACTAAGAGTAGAATGAAATGCATATGGCAAGCACATTATATCGTACTTCTGCCACAGGCGTCACTCATTTTATAGAGGATGCTTCTAGGCGAAACGGCGAACGCTGACTACCGTGTCCAATGCGGGGCCTGTGAGTCGAATTGCGTTGGTGAAGACGGCTAGACACTGGCATCACTGAGTCCATAAGAGCAATGAGAAGGATGGGCCAGCGCTCGTTGCTGGCGAAAAACTGTGATGTCTCCGGACACACTCTCACATTTCAGTACTCCGAAATTCTAGGCCGTGATATTGAGCAGACAGTCAGGAAAATACTCGAATCCTAGCACGTCGTACCAACTTCCATCAAACGCTGCGACTAAGCGTGCGGCTCAATCAACGGACGAGAGGGCATTCAGTCAGGAACACGGGCGCAAGTGAACCCAGTTGACGCCGAAACACCGATTACGGAGGTCGCCAGCTTGACATGAAGGGAGACACCGGCAACGGCTCAGCAACCATCCGGGGAGCAGCAAACAGGCAAACGAGGGACGAATATGCGAAATTTGGGTCAGGCAAAACAAATGCCGACAAGGCGGACGAGGTCAATGACCGCTGTCATCCGTTCACCGCTGTCCAACGAGAAGAGGGCAAAAGGCATCGACCAGCATGGCAGCCACTAATTTTCCCCCGTCAGCGCATCTCGCATGAATAGCAGTAGGGAGGAGAGCTCGCCGGCATGCACAGCACCCGTAAATACTGTCAGGTCCCGTACAGAACCTTACTCCGACAATGGAAGCTTGTATGCTTTTGAGACGTCAGGCTATTAAACCCATGACTCCCGTGACCGGCACTTATTCCTGTTTGTGTCTTAAGCGTACGCGCAAATCCAATTCATTTACAACTGCTTCGACAACCGTGGGCTACCGAAGAGCTGGTCAGACAAGTCGCAGGTAAACACAGAGTCCCTTCAAACTCGGGAACAATGTTGTTGTCGGGCGACATTACGCAGAAGGCAAACTAAAACTGTCAGCAGTTTTGTGGGTGTTACGGGAATTAGTGCTAACAACAGGTCTGCTTATCCCTCATTTGGATTTAAACTGAAGAGACGTCTGCGTCAGGTTCTTCGGACTCCAATCAACAGATGCCGGTCAAATAAAGCTGATTTCCGGAGCACTAGCATCTGTATGCGCTATTCTGGGAAAACAGTTGAATAGACTTTTGATCCGGTTTCCAATCGCATTTTTAGAGGCTATCGCCTCTCACATTCTTAGCAAACTTGAATATTCTCGCGGTCAGGCCTTTGTATTAGGAAACACAGAGATGGGCCCGTAGCCACGTGGCAAGCCCACTAACGCCATCAGGGATCACACATAGAAGAAACGTGCATCAGTGTTACTAGACGATTGTTTTTTGCATAGCATACTTAGAGTCGCACATTAGTGCTGCGTTTGGATTGGAGCTTGGCGGATTACGTATCAGCAACTGAGCCAATCCATATAGGAAAACAATTACACACATGCAAGATGCGAGGGCATGCCGACGTCGTGAGTTTGATATCAACTTAGCTCACGTTTTTTTGTCGTTAAAAAGCGATGAGGCGAAATGCCACCGAGAACTTTTTTTGTAAATATTGTTTTCGATATTATAGAAGTTCTCGAATTGGAGACTGCGTTTGACGTCAGTCCGCGCGTACGCTTTATTGAAGTCGGTCGCTTATCATAGGGAATTGACAGTAGTTGGGAAATTAAAGTCCGGTTTAGATAAACGGGCTACTAAAGCACATATAGACAACCGGTTATGAGTGCAAATAAATATATATATGTGTGCAAAATGACATACTGGACAAAGACAAAGTAAACCGAAATGGCCATTTCTGGTTAATTTGCCATCGTCAGCCAGTTATAACCAACCCCAAAGTGTGGACCATCTAAGGCTCGATCCCGCGGTCTGTCGTTTAGAAGTCCATCGTCCCTAACTACTGAGCTAGTTGTCCTGACGTATTCGATCTGCAGTGTACAACGATGGAAGGGCGCTCACCTATTCTTTCTGCCTATATAATACGCCGCTGCGTGACCACTGGTTGGGCGCGAAAGAGAACCCTAAGTCATAACGGAACAAGTGAGTTCCGTAAAACGACCCTTGAGGTCCATTCCTTTATCGTACGTGGTATATATATACGACAACCGGTCAAGGGGCAGTGGTCACAGGAGCGCGCCATCGGCCACCCGCGGAGGGACCAAAGCCAATTCCCAGCCAGAATTCGTGCGTCAGGCATGCTTATCACACAAGACAGACGGCGAGACAGAACAAATCCGAGCAAGCAGGAACGGACACCCCACCACTCTGATAATGGAAACGAGGATTTTTCCGAAACGTCATCACCTGTGGTCCATGCACTCTTCCCTTTCTCTTCTTTGTCTTATTTGGGGATGATGAACGGGATATATATATATATATATATATATGACAGATGGCGAGGCACTGATGAACTTCGGTTCGATGAAGTGCTTATGACCCATCTGGTAGGCCTCAGTGGTGGACCGACTGCGCCAGGTGCGTCTGTGCGCATGTTTGTGTTTCTGGTCTCAGCTGCTGGTGGTCAGGGTTATGATTGGCTGAATGAAGGCAGAATAAGCCCGAAACAGTGCTGTATCAATCTACCCGCATTCTCTGTCGTCCCTCCTCGCTGCTATTATATATATATATATGAGAAAAAGAGGCGATCTCGAGATCGCCTCTTCTTCTCATATATGTTCGGGGACGCGCATCTTCGCTTCTATCAGCAATATATATATATATATATATATTCACATAGGAATGGGCGCCCAAGGATCCATTGGCTTCCCGAAGCAAACAAGCTTCGTATGGGCGATAGGGGTCACGGACAGGCAACCGCCTACCAGGCCGAAGTCGGCCAAGCTATGATAGCAGAGGGGAGACAACAGAGTCTGGGGGTAGATTGATGCAGGACTGTTTCGGGCTTGTTTGCCTTCATTCAACCAACCATAACCCTGACCACCAGCTGGGACCGGAATCACAAACATGCGCACAGACGCACCTGGCGCAGCTGGTCCACCACTGGGGTCTACCAGATGGGTCATAAGCACTTCATCGAACCGAAGTTCATCAGTGCCTCGCCACCCCCAGACTCTGTCGTCTCCCCTCTGCTATCATAGCTTGGCCGACTTCGGCCTGGTAGGTGGTTGCCTGTTCGTGACCCCTATCGCCTATACGAAGCTTGTTTGCTTCGGGAAGCCAATGGATCGGTGTGCGCCCATTCCTGTGTGAATATATATATATATATGTGAGATGGTACCGACAAAGACAAGGGAGACCGGAATGGCCATTTCTGGCTTATTAGCCGTCATCAGCCAGTCATACCCAACCCCAAGTGTGGATCACTTGACATTCGAACCCGGGATCTTTGGTCATGGAGTTTGACGCTCTACCATTGAGCCACGTGGCTCAATGGTAGAGCGTCAAACTCCATGACCAAAGATCCCGGGTTCGAATGTCAAGTGATCCACACTTGGGGTTGGGTATGACTGGCTGATGACGGCTAATAAGCCAGAAATGGCCATTCCGGTCTCCCTTGTCGTTGTCGGTACCATCTCATCTATATCTACTACAAGTCGCTGTGCGACTGCCTGCGAGGGTTATAGTATGAGCCCCAAGGTACAACGGAACGAGCATGTTCCGTAACCTGATCGGTGGGCGCCCACTATCATAATATATATATATATATGTATAGATTGTTACTGCCTATAACGACAAGAGAGTATGGAATTTCCTATTTGATTCATTATCCGTTGTCAGGCAGTCATACCCTACCCCGAAGTGTGAAACACCTGGGGCTCGATACCGCGACCCGCCAGTTAGAAGTCTAACGCCTCTAGCCACTGAGTCACGGGCTCGTTGCCCTATCTGTTTCGATTGGGAATGTACAATGGCAGATGTGTGCGTTCACCAATCGTTCTTTAGGAACTCACTCGTCCCGTTGTGCCTTACGGGCTGTCTCTTCAACCCAACCATTAGCCGCATAGCGGAGCCAGATAAGGGCAGAATATTATTACCGACAAAGACAAGGGAGACTGGGATGGCTATTTTTGACTCAGTATCCATT
This sequence comes from Spirometra erinaceieuropaei, assembly GCA_902702965.1. NCBI lineage: Eukaryota > Metazoa > Platyhelminthes > Cestoda > Diphyllobothriidea > Diphyllobothriidae > Spirometra > Spirometra erinaceieuropaei. The sequence goes on from CACRXP010000662.1 coordinate 295,127, forward strand.
GTCAGGCAGTCATACCCAACCCCGAAGTGTGAGACATCTGGGGCTCAGTCACGCACACTGTTAGTTGGAAGTCCAATGTCTCTAATTGCCGAGCCACGGGCCCGTTTTCTTGTCGGTTTCGATCGGTAATTTACAATAGTAGGGGAGCGCTGACGGATCGTTCTTATGTAACTTACTGGTCCCGTTGTGTCATTTTGTCCCATTTCCTCACGGAGTTCGCTGATTGTTTTCATTATGACATCTATTTTTTCTCATCTCTTCGTCATTGGCGGCGTATGGGTGATGACGGCCATTTATCCAGTTCATAATGTCTGTGCTTGTTGTCCACTCTCAGTGTATCTCGCATTCATGCCCAGTTCACACCTGCCAACATGAGTGTGAATTTGGTTTTCACATGGAGGTTGGCGTCCGGCTGGCATCCCTTGTCACCATCATTTGCTCCTGCCGCGTGCTCGCGTTCATCAGCTTTTAGGTGCTATAGGTAGCCTCGTGTGTTGCTACGGATCGGGGGGAGGCCCCAAGCGTCTGTGGCATACAAAGAATACACACCGTACTTATTCAAGTGGGTTTTAGTCCGACACGATTATTTCGATTTGGTGTTTCATCGTACAAGTTTGGGCTGTCAATTGAAGACGGTTTGGTATATTATCTACAATGGCCTCAGCTCAGAGAGTTGGGAAGCGATCGTTGTATACACTTAATGTTCATTTGTTTTCATTGTCCTGCGTAATCTCGGTTGCTATATGTCAATGAATGGAAACTTTCCACTCGGAAAACGAAGTTACCAATCATCTACACTTATTTTGATATTCTGCTATGCATACATAGGCCCCGCCCGTAAAACCCCTATCACCACCTTTCCCGTAAGACAAGCACATTTGGCTGGTCATGTGTGTTTGGGATCATTTACTCGATCGTTGCCAATGTGTTTACGTTCTCCACAGGTTTTAGCTCGTTCTGATTTCTTTCCGATACCAATCCACGCTGTGTAGTGTTTTCGCTCAGTCTGTTTTCGACTGCCATTGTGTCTGGCCTAATGTCCTGACGACAGTCCTGCTTAGCAGAGTCCACGCGTAGCGGTTTGTAGGCTAATGGCATAGTTACACAGAGGTTGATTGAGGTAGTTGGGTTTTGTAACGTCTCTCTGATCGTCTGGCCGTTTGATTGGCCCGAGACTTCGGCGTCTCGGAAATCGATGGCATTTTCAGGTACTGCGTAATGTTTTGCTACCAACAAGTGTTGACGGATTCTTGGAACTGCTCCTGTGTGCTCGCTCATGTGGTTCTGCAATCTCACATCGAGCTGTTCACTGTCCGAGGATCGCTTAACTGAAAAAACCGATTTTCGGCCCGGTTATCTATCAACTGGACTACCTACTCCATTTTGGCATGATTAGAAAATTAATTGAGTGTATGGTCAATACCCGTGGCAGGCTCAGTTGTATACAAGACTGACTACTGCATTTACTTAACTAGGTGTTCTTCGATCACGCAATTTTCGGGTGTACCACTTAGGCTTATTCTACACGTATCACTGGACTGTGCTATCGACCTTGCAAACAACCGCCCCAAAAACCAGGCACTTCAGTAATATCTATATAGATTTATCATTGAGCCCCTCAGCCAGGACTTGGTAGATGGCATGTGGAAGTTTTGTCCGCAATTAACAACATGTCAAAGGCTAAAAATCTTGAGACTACATTATACACATGAAAATTAATACATCTGCTGTTGTGTACCTGTCGCATCGGGCTTATCAATTGCTCGGCTGCTTCACAGGTACACCTACGCCAAGTGGAACAATAAAGTTTCCCATGCCTTTTTAGGCCGGCAGTTTTTAGTGTAAACCATTAAACGATAATGTATCTCGTCAGTTGGGGCCCAGACAGCTTGGCCTGGCACAAGGTTTGCCTCTTGTAATCTTCTTTTTTGTGGCAATATTGCACTACCCTATCGGAGTTCAGTATTTTCATTATTTGCTGAACTTCTATCAGTATGTCCATTAGAGGTTGTCGGTTTCTTACAGTTTGTTCAGGGGATGGTCTGCGTTTTAAAAAAGAATACGTGTGTCATCGCAATAACCTTATATTTGTAAGTACGGATGCTTATGTCTACGCGGCTAATTGTCATTGGTCGCTTATTCCCTTGGAACCAAAGCTTCAGCTATTCAGCTGATGGCAGTTAATTCAGTTGTCTGAATTTCCCTGACGGCCGTTTAGGTTAGTTTTTCGAATTTGTTCCTTCTAAGCAAATTAAAATGCTCTCGATGTTATTTGACTTATTTACCCATTTTTCTTTTCTCGAATTACTTTTGCATGCGTCCGATGGCCCCACCATATAATCCCTATTAACATAATTTCCGTCGTCAGGTAATTTGTTGCTGACTCAGAGAACACACCATAGCCGTGTCGAAAATTATTTTTTCGTCAGAGACGATCGTCCCTACAGTAGCTCAAATCCAGAATGATTGTAGGTTGCCAGTGGAGTCAAATAAAGAAGCAGCCATTAAATCCACCGCATTTAACACTCCATGATGGTTTAGAAGTGCTGAAAAATGTGTTTAGTAAGGAATATGCTCCTGATTGCGTGGGAACACAGCCACTGGGATTGAATACAGTCTCCCCCAGACACCAATACACTGTCCCGACTGTTCGTAGGCTAACTCATGAAATGTCAACCGAAATCCCGTAATGCGTTCTCGTTTCGAAAAGATTAATTAAGTTTGATTGTAAAACAAATTATAATGCAGTATAATTATATAATCATTTAGTCGTCTCAGGACTTCGGCTTTCGAGCAAACTTCTTTCCAGCTGAATGCCAAAACTATTCTCTGTAAAAAAAGACTACTTAAGCAGCATGCATTTTTTCACTGATCTTCTGTGCTCCTGAAAATTCAATTATACTTCACAGAAAACATGCATGAAATACTCGTTCTTTTGCTCGTTCGGTAGCCAATAGCGTCTTCTCTCAAACTGATGCTCGAAGAAAAGGCATAGTTCGGTTTTCAAAAACTTTTTCATTTCCCGAATAAATTTGTACCCTGACCTGTCGTTACACTGACACTTAGGGTTTACAAACTGTGAGTCGTTCATTTTCCTCCTACGGGAAACCATACATTTCTCTACGGCATTAAGAAGAAACTATATGGTGTGCATGAAAAGTTGCAGTAGATTTGATCCATACTATTAACTTTACATGCCACACTGGTAAATACAGAGACATGACATTCTCTAAACGGCTCTTTCCTGGCATGTCGATGCTTGCCGGTCGCGTGCGAATCCATCACACAGAGACTGGCGAACCAGTGTCTAGAACACCCACATGCACTCGCCGCATCCGCCTCAACTGTCCACACTGCCACACACGTTCACTCACTGCATGGACCTGTGAGGCCGCAAACACACTCGTGAAGACCTGTTATAGGTCATTGCCGATCATACTTCACCATGACATCTACCTCAAAGAGCATCCACAAAGAACACCAACATCACACGTTAGCACACAACACAAGCACTCAGCTGACGCCTTGCACGTAAGTAAGAAGCGTAATTCTTGACTCTTACTCCACGTGACTACTCCGCTGCATGTTTGACCCGAGTCGGAGATCGTCGCGGTTTGTCAAGCGCCGTGAGGGCAGGTCCGCTATTATAGATCGACTTCGCGGATGTCATGGCTTTTAAGGAATGTCCGGTGATGAAGATGTTTAAGGAGACATTGGATGGAGATAATGTCTTCAGCAATGTCCGACGGAGCCGACATACGGACGATATGACCGTTGACAACGGGGGTACGATAGGAGTGAGCCATTCCTTCTTAAAGTAGGTAGGCGTCGTTTTAAACTTGCCAGCTGATATCTAAGTTTTGACCATAACGATGACATTGGTTTCATAGGTTTCTACTCTCATTCTCACTGCCTTTTATTCACCCGTTGGTCCTGGTCGGGATTGTTTTAGGCCGCCGTATTGACACGTATATTTAAAATGGAAACCCTAAGCTGCCGTTGTGGCGCCGAGTTCACATGCTTCGGAGGACACGCGTAGGGACATACAGTGATGGACTTATCTCATAACATGTTGGCTAAAATTTTGAAATGCGTTTTCGATTAGGAAGGATTAATTAGGCGCTGTTGCAATAATGATTATCTTGCGGCATAATCCTATAATATTTCGAACTTGGCAGGACATCGGCTCTTGAATGCAATGCTTTTCAATTTCCCGTAGAAAAACGCACTCGGTAAAAAATGACTACTTATGTAGTATGCACTTTTCCCATTGATCTTCAATATTCCTGCAAACTCAAATATGCTTCATAGAAACCAAGAACAAACCTTTACTTACTTTCAATCGTTTGATAAAATTTACGTCATATTTACATTTTACGCTCGAAGAAGGAGTATAATTAGGTTTTAAAAGTTTCTAATTAAGATAATTTTTAAGACCGTGCAACGTCCATTCATATAGCATTGTATCTGTGAGTTTACCAATGCTCCTCATGAAATGTACAAAATAGTCCGCATACATTGCAAAATTGTCTGGACTCTATACGATACCTTTTTAAAGGCATAGAAGAATATGCTATTTTCTTTACGCGAGGCGCATGAAGCTTGTGAACTGAAATCGCTAAGTGCTAAGGAAACGACTGATCAGACTCCAACTGATTCGGCAATAAGAAAACTTATTTTAAACTTAATTATACTCTTTCTTCCAGGATAAAATATAAAGATGACGTGATTCTCTATCAATCGACTGAAAAAACCTATTTTTGTTCATGCTTCTTACAAAACGTCGTTGAATTTTTAAGACCATTAAAAATCAATGGGAAAAATGCATGCTGCATAAGTGGTCATTTTTTTACCGAGTACGGCTTCTGCAGAAAGCTGAAAAGCAGTGTATTTAAGAGCCGACATCCTGCCGAGTTTACAATAATATAGGATTATGCCACAAGATAATCAATATTACAATGGCGCCTAATTAATCCTCCCTAATCGGAAACGCATTTCAGAATTTCACTCAACATTTTATGAGGTCGGTTCCTCAATGTAGTTGCTACACTGTAGGTTTGGAAATCGCCCGTCGCCCATCCTTTCGCTGTGGCCACTTCATTGTAGTTAAATTTGTCCCAACACTACGTGAAGGTCTAAGATTCCCGTCCAGTATGCAACTTACGCGTTCGGCATGCTCTCATACTATGTTGACTTTAGTACTTTATAAAGGCACCGAGGTTGATGTAACTGAGCTCTCTGGCCTGGTCTGCATGAACAGTCCATGTCTTCGCCCCGTACAGTAGCATCACCAGGACTTCCACCCTGCACATCTCAAGTTTGACATTCACATGAAGTCCCAGACAATCCAAGACTGAGGTCTGAGGCCAGCAAAATGTCCGGCCGGCTTTAAAGTTTCCGTGTACCCAGATCTTTACTCTTGGGCTCACGGAGAAAACGTGATTGAGCATAGCGCTATGGTTATTGACCGATCAGACAGCCTCGTTTGTTGGCAGGTTCTGTTCAAAATGCTTACAAGCATATTCATTGACGAACCTTAATCCAAATGTGTTACGAAACCTGATTGTCCGAATTAAGTAGTTATCTCACAGAAAATTACACGATGTCGTTAAACAAGTGAGCGCTCTCCTATGGGCACTTCCGCTTCTTTTTATCCCTCAAAATGCTAAACTATACGTCTGTTAGATTTATCTATTTAGATTATGCCGCAACCCGAATAAGAGTGTATAAGCCTTGACAAATAGTGTCCCTCAACTTTGAACGGATAGTGGATAAACCATGCTCATTTTCGGGCTTCAGGCAATGTCCCGCCGGTACTTTATTCATGAAGACAAGGTATATTACTTGCTGCATAACTCTTTCGAATGAACAACTGTCCGTACGTTGCCTGTTTTGAGGACACAAAAGCCAGCTATGAAAAACAGTCGTATAATCGATATTCTTGAATAGGCGAAGGTTTGCATGAGGCGGCTGAAGGATTATTCCAAAATAACCGAAATTTGTTAGTAGACATGCACACGTAATATATCAAAAAGTTCCGTTTGAAAAATGTTCGATTTCCCCCACCTCATGACAGTAGACCCAGAAAACGATTTTCATCCATCAGTACTAAAAATGCCTTGTCCCTCTCTCTGCGGAGAATTAAATCCTCGAATCGTGCAAATTTTTGCGGTCCAAAGCCAGTTGGTGCATTTGTTCGGGTTTCTACCGGGCTACGTTCTGCCACTCATTAACAACTTAGCTAAAACCATATGTTTTATATACGCCGAATAATTGTTATTCTTTCTTGTGCCTAAATCAAATACTTTCAAGTAAAAATACCCGTAATTCCCATTGCTGTAGGACTGTTTCTAATTCTACGGCGAGCAAGATGCTCGTGGCGCAATGACACTATTTTCATCTACATCTTAGAAGGTAAAGATAGTTCGTATGCCGGTTTAACCCATAATGTAGCTATTGCAAAATAAAAGATTGCAAAAGCGAACAAAAGATTTACCGGTGGTATCGCAAATGATACATTAGTAATTTGAAGACTGCGTTTCATATATGGAGTCAAAAAATCCTAAAATGCCCACGAAAGGTATACGATGACGAGAGACATCACTAAATACATGTGACCTTGGTCTAAATTTCAGGGCAACTGACTATAAAAATGCTGCATCCGTACGACTTGCAGTGGGCATGGCCTAAATAAACCCTGACCTGATCTCCAGTCTTAACTCGATTACTATCCCTGGCCTTAGCCACTACCCGTAGATTGATTAAAAATTTTACCCTGGGCAACCCCTGACCCCTTTAAACTTAATCTCAATATCATCCGCCTTACCGGCTCATTACAATAACCGCGTTTTGTCTCCTTGGTACAATAGAAATTCTGTTATGGTAGTGGGCGCTCACCGATCGTTCTTACGGAACTCGCTCGCTCCGTTGTGCCTTATGGACTCTATCTCGAGCCCAACCAGAAGCCGCACGTTGGCGCATGATATAGGGAGAAGGATATTACTGATTGACGACGCCGGTCGGTCGCGTACGAATCCATCGCACAGAGACTGGCGAACCAATGTCTGGAACACCCACATACACTCGCCCCTTGTCTTTGTCCGTAATATCATTCTGCCAGAAATTTCGCTGTTTAGTAGTTTGAATGTTGCTGAAGCTTACTATGACAATTAAATCACTCAAAATGGGCAAACTACCGACTCACCGACAGTTTTTTCCGTTATGTGTTGGGCATGAGCTGTACATGCGTTCAAATCCGTCCCGAATAAGCGTATCAACTGCAAATGGGAAAGTGTTTTACAACCACGTTTGTTTATTTGTGACCATTTATTTGATTTGTGAAAGAATCTCCGCCCTTTGTCAGATATGCTTCCTTAGTTGGCGTCGGTTTATGATACCGTATAGTGGCTGCGACCGCCGTAATGCTGGCAAGATCTAAACTCCAAGCCAATTTATCCAACGACCGTCATTTCCTCATTTTTCATTCACTGCCGTAAGTGGAACAGTTTAACTAAATCTTCAAGGCGACTCAAAAATGCAAGTTATATTTCTTTATGCTCTGTAGGCCTGAAGTGCAGCAAAGCGAGCTCGACAAACAAGGACGAATGCTGACATTTTATAAGCTGCTGTAACAATTTTCAAACTTGCAAACGGTCATGTTGAATTCAAAGGAATCTGATCAAAATACGACCAGCGATAATGACCAGATATTGAAACTAACTGAGCGCAGGCAATTTTATATTCAAAATTTTACCTGGTTTGAGAAATGATGATAGTAAAAAACCATGTTATTGAACGAGGTATGAATGTGGAATAAGACCAGCCTCTTGTCTTTCCTAGGTGTAGCGTTTGTTGACGAACTGTCACAGATGACTGCCGTTTAAAAAGGTTTTTTATAGAAATTCAGCATCAGTAGGGAAATTTGCGAAAAAAAATGTTTTTTGAGTTTCAGGCGCATAAGGAAAAACAAAAAATGTTTACGCTATAACGTCGCAAATTTGACAGGGACTGTTTTTTTAGTCCAAATCGCATTCCTAAAGCCTACGGCTGCATTGGATTAGTTCAATAAAAAGGGAGCATTTAACAGAACATAGGGAAATCGGAAAAATACAGGTTGTAGTTGGCTTTCGGTTAGGAGAGGACTGACCCCACGAAAGGGAGATTTCATATTAAGAAGTTAACAATGTAATAATACCCAATATGTCGTATCATCCAGAAACTCTAATGAGTTTCAGACACAGTGATATTAAACATCATAGTGTGAGTAAATTTCCCTGGTCAGACAAAATGTCTCCAGAAAAGTTCAATATCTCTAATGCGCATGTAGTCCGCAATCAAGTAAATGCTTTCATCCCAAATATGAGACAAAGTTTTGTGTCGATCAAAAGAGAACTAGAATACGAGTGAACAGCCTCACAGTCAAAAAAACACTAAGTGTACACCAACTCGCAATTGAGGCTTCTGCCATTGTCTGTTTGCCGAGTCCCAGCTGGTCCGGTTCTGAGTGCCCGCATGGCTAAACCCTCGAGCGTTATCGGTCCCTGAAGGTCGCGCATAACTCGGCTGAACGCCCAGGGTTTATTCATGCGTAAAACTGCTAGGCAGGACTGATCTGCGACTTGGCGGTCCTTTGTCAGACTTGACGGCCGTACGCCATGTGCGCTGCATCATGTTTTGGGTCGATCAAACAATTTGTTTTTATTTTTGTTTACATTGAGGGACGACAATACGGTTCTGCGCACGCTTCATAGTTTATAGTTGGATGAATATATTTTGGTCGTTTACAATTCCCATGGCGGACAACGGACATCTGAGATAATGACCGGCTCACTCTTTGTCTAATGGAGTTTAATTTTACTTATAAGCGGATTTGAATTCTGGACAGTACATGTACCAGAAACGAGCGTTAACACGTCTTTCGCCGATATTCCGCCACTGGATTTAGCACCTGCTAGAGAATCCGGCTCACTCGCCTTTTGCCCATCTTTATCCGTGTGGGTAACAACCGGGGGATGGCACCCAAAAAAATCCGCCTAACCAAAGCGGCCTGTCTTACGTGACAGGTAGTAATAGGGGTTTTATGGGTGGTACCTGGTAGCGATGCACGATACTAGCCGACCGAAAGCCTTATTTGAACAGGTGTATGATCAAAGTTGACCCACTCTCCGTTCCGTTATTACAAAATGGGCCGAGAATGGCAGCATAATGGTAACGGACGAGTGGAAGGTGTATAATTGTCTTCCCTCAGAAGGTTATCTACATTTCTCTGTTAACCACTCAAAGAACATCGAGGATCCTACCACCGGACGGCACACCAATGCCATTGAGGCATACTGGAGTAGACTGAAAAGGAAACTCCACGAGGGAGGCCCTGTATGTGGTCAAACTGTGTGGGCTCACATAGACAGAGTAAAGTATCGTCTTTGGTTTGGCCTCAATGCCATATCTTTGACAGATGCCTGGGAACGGTTCCTGTCCCATGTTGTGCAAACTTATCCTATTTAAAAGTGGTTTTGTTTCGTAATAAACTGCCATAATGCGAATGCATGCCGTATATTCAGGTGTACGTGCATAACGATGGGGAAGGTTGGGTAACAGCGACCATCGTCCATGCAACCTCCTGCGATGTTCGTTCGGCCAGCCCACGTTAGGCCGTCGCGGAAAGTCCAAGTAGTGCGCGAGAATAGTTCTGCAACCGCTGATATAGCCTAAAGGCATTTGAGTTCACTGGTAAAGGTATTATTTCTAGGTAACGGATTTTTTGGGTGCCATCTCCCGATTGTTACCGGAGTGGCTTAACAAAATTGCAAGGGTGTTTCAGAAGCGACCGAGCGCATTGCTGCGGAGCTAGGGGTTGGAATCGCACACCGCCCCAAAGCCACCATGCGCAACAGGGTCATGAAGATCAAAGACCGGCTAAAACCTGAAGAGCAATCTGGAGTAGTGTATCGCATTCCGTGTCAAAATTTTCCTTGTAATTACACAGGACAGACTGGACGCATGCTCGGATCGCTCATACATGAACATAAGCTGGCTGTGCGGCGAGGCGACGCATTATCACAAGTGGCCGCCCACACCTACGAAATTGGTCACGAGTTTGACTTCGTAGCCACCAAAAATAGTTGCTCACGCCGGAAACAAAACAGACCGAGAATTGATTGAAGCCTGGGCCTCGGACGAGAACTCGGTCAATCGATTTATCGATCTGGCGCCGGCGTACAGAGCCCTTCGTAGTCACCTCCAGTCGTGCGACGTCGGTCGATGATTGGGTCTACGTGCCTTATAACTGCCGCTTGTCCTGTTTCTGCCACTACCTCTGACGATGGACTCCTGTACGAGTCTGAAAGCTCAGGATAATAAACGAATTGTTCCGGTGCTCGACTCTTCTTCTTCTTCAAGTTGGATTTCTGTTGGAACTGTATCTGATGGTAGAATATGCGTGCCAAATAGAAGACCACGTAGATGAACTATGAGGCATACCACTTCGGCGTATACCATTACATTAGATCTACAATCTTGGTTACTGTAACACGATCCTTGTTGAAGGATACAGAGAAAAACGAATAACAACAATTAGACAGATCAAAAAGCAACTTGCTCTGCCTGACTACAATCTCTACGCGGTTTTCCAATATTTCGCATTCATCCGTTTTAATTGCGGTCTTGTTAGATTGAAACAGAACGACAAATTCGACCTTGGTTGTAGGCGGCGTTCGTTCTAAGGGGACTTTTCCAAAATCTTCAAATTACCGAACGTATTGAGGATTATGTTTGCAAATCGTAGAAAGTTAACTGGAAGCAGAGTTATTGACTTTTAATTTGCTACAAGGAAACTTTCAGATAATTTGTTCTTGTGGGGAACGACTTGATCATGGAAAAGTTGGATTGTGGTACACATCATGATCTTCGACTTTCCGTTTCACATAAATCGGTGCTCTTATTTTACGACCAGGATAATTGTTCTGCGTATCACCTCTTTCTGCTGGAATCACAGCTTGATTTACCCAACCTACTGGTCTAAAATGCTGTCTCAAACTGTTCGTTACTGTTTTAAAGCAAAATCTACAAACGATTGTGTTGATAAATTTTAATTAACATTGATTGTCGTGCGTTTGAAAACAGATCCTTATTAAGTTAGCAAAACAAGACAGGGTGAAAACGTCCGTTAGGCGTTGCGTGCCCTTCCCCGGGCCACATACAGTAAGTGGGCTAACGCATGAAATGACAACCAAAATTTCGAAATGTTTTTCGTCTCGAAAAGACTAATTAAGTACGGTTGTAAAATTAATCAACCTGTAACAGAATTCTGTAATATTTCCGTTACCTCAGGATGCGGGCTTTCGAATGAACTCTCTTTTGAACGCATGCAAAAACTACATTCTGTAAAAAACGACTACTTACGTATAATCAATTTTTCCCATTGACATTCGACGCCCCTCAAAGTCCGATTACATTTCATGCAAAACATGCATACAAATATTCATGCTTTTGCTCATTTGGTAGACAATTGCGTTTCCTACCAATTTTGTACTTGGAGGAAGGATATAATTCGGTTTTCGAGGACTAATCCAATTCCCGAATAATTGTGAACCGCTCTATCGTTAACCTTGGATCCAGAATTTCCAAACTACAAGCCGTATATTTTCCGCGTACGGAAAACCATAGATTTTTCTACGGTAATAAAAGAGGGACCATAAACGGTTCATAAAATAATGTAGTGGATTTGATCCATATTGCTAACTTTACGAGCCACATTGGCAAATGCAGAGAAGTGACAATTTATGAGCGGCCATTTCACGCTATTAAAACGTCTCACAATTATAAACTTTTAAAACCGAATTATACTTTTCCTTCAGGTATAAAACTGGAAGAAGACATAATGTTCTACCGGATGAGCAGAAGAAGGATTATTTTTATGCATATTTTTCATGAAATATAATTAAGCTTTTAGGAGCGTCGAATGTCAATGAGAAAAATTGATGTTAAGTAAGTAGTCGTTTTTTGCAGAGTGTATTTTAGATGCATCCGGAAGAAAGTTCATTCAACTTGGCCTACCAGCTCACACCCTAGTCTAAAGAAAAACACTTGAGCAGTATTTTAACCACCAACAGCAAATGACAGGTCAGAAAGGGACCGACGATTGATGCATACGACCCGTATACCCAGCGGGAGCGCATGTGCGTCTACCAGCAAGGCACCGGGTGTCAGAGAGCTGCCAGCGCATACCAAGATGTGCGGCCCCTGGGTCGATGATTCTGGCATAGCAGATGTTAGAGGTCTATATCCTCAGACGGGTGCCCGATGGCCCGTCGTCTGCCCGGACTCTCAACCTTCATGACTGGGTAACCAAACAGTCGTCCCATCTGGACGAGAGGGCTGCTCTGTCGTATCCGTTAGACCATAACATTTGGGGCAAGTGCAGGGGCAAGACGTGGGTATGTCGACTTTGGGTGAGAAAAAGGGAGACGATCTGCGACGATGAAAACTGTTGGGGGTTGGGGCCAGAAATCGAAAATGGATAGGGGAACAGCAACAGCATTGATCACACGGCTCCATTCCTGTGGCCTCGCCTATGTGAGGCCCTTCACTTCACTTACACAAGGCATTCGGTTTCGTGGTAGATGGCATACCAGCCACTGTTTTAGACCGCTCGGCCCCCTCACCACAGTGGCTGTTGATTTCACGAAGTTTCATCGATTGCATAAACGATTCGCATTCAATTATGATTTATAGAGGATACCAGCTATTGGCCAAAATGGTCATCTTTATTGTTAAAATGCAGCCGAGGCCCTGTTGACGGTACGATTGTACGCACTGGGCAGGTAATTAGGAGTATGGTAAAAGGGTCTCATTTAAAAGGCATTCCAGAAATGTCTTCTGTAGCGGATGCGAAAGTCCCGGAAAAAGGGAGTAAAGAAAGAAAATGCAAATGGCTGACTGGGAAACAAGAGCACTCCAGCAAAAAATGAATCTGGTGGTAAAAAAGCCAATGGGAATGGAAAGCAGCTTCTGAGTGATATATCCGCACCACCCAAACCGGAGACATCGACAACCCCCATCCATAACGATCAGCACCGAGGGTCCTAAAATTGTTACCAATGCCCAATGAAATTTTAAACTAGATAGATTCATTACCCTTGCAGGTTTTGGCGGTGGACTCTTCAATGGGGACAACAGTTTAGACTGAACGAATCTTAATTCCAATATTCAAAAATTATTCCTCAACTGCGGTTACGTGTGACATTGCCAAAGATTCAGTTTCCTTTGAAGTAAGAAAAAGGTTTCATGATTATTGCTCCACGCGTAGGTATGCATATCCAAATCATTCCATAAAATAGGATTTAATGCTTTAAAATAATAACTTTAAGGAAACAGTAAAGCAGAGTTTGACCCGGGTGTAAGAGTTTAAGGTCAATGACATGGAATGCGTAAGAATTCGCTTGGGGTATGGTGGAAAGACTGTTGAATATGATTCTCATCTTCCTTTATATTGAAATGTTTGTGGCATAGCAAAAATTCCGAGTTCCCATTATGCAACTCAGTACGAAGAAGATAATGTATATTGAACACTTACCATTGTTACAAATGAATGTTACGGATTTTTAGTTTCCTGATATCGGATGTACATTAGGCGACAAACACTCGAGGACCATATTTAAATACGCCCAAAATGGTAAATACTACCTACATAATGTTGCGAGCATTAGCAGCATTTAATGTCGTCGATGCAGCTAAACGCAAATTTTAGGATGAACATTCCCCCTGCGTGTAAGACAAGGGCTTTCTTTACGACCAAGTCATTGGTTGAAACTCGTAAACACATTGATTCAACTTTTTCCCTGCCAATTGAAAAACCTTGCAACCTCAATATGGTATTTCGAGCATTGTGAGCAGCATCTCAACGATCTGTCTAACGCTTGGAACTCCTTTACAGGTTCCAACATGCGATGGTCAGCAGAGATGGTAACTTCTACACGGTTTTCTTAGATGTGCATGCCATTAGACCTGATCTGTAAAAAACACTCCGCAGGCGGCGAAGTCAGTGTAGGTCGCCTAAGTTTCGGCAACACTGGAGGCTATCCTGAGGTTGGTTGGTTTCAGAAATCGTCCATAATTTTGTACTCCATGCGGACAGTAGAGCCAAATCCGACCCCAGTATCGAAAAGAACAGAATTCATTAGCGCGTGGAAATTCGAGACCATTTCCCGTTTGAGAACGCCGAAAGTGTTGTTCACATAATGAGCCCAAAATTTTGGCTTGTATGTTGCGAACACCATCGTCTCCAACCCTTGAAGAACAGTTTCAGCGATGAAACCGGACAGTGGGGAGTCCATCGGCGTACCTTTGATTTGCTCGTACGCAGTCCCTCCAAAGGTGAAGAGCGTTTGAAGGCAGTGCGTAAGCAGTTGCACTAGGTGCCCCCACTTAGGGGTATTGTTAGCCTTCGTGCATTGGCTGTCGAGGAGGTCGCTGACAGTTTCAACCGCCAAACCCTTTGAGATCGAGGTGAAAAGCGAGGTTACATCGATCGACACCATGACCTCGTCTGTGTTAATTTGCAGCCCTTTCAGTCTTTCCAGGAAAAGTACGGATGAGCGGACCGTCGTATCGGAGCCCGAAGTGAGGCAGTTCAGGCGTCGGAACATCCATTTCGCCAGACTGAATGTGGGTGTCCATCGCAATGACACGATTGGACGGAGTAGGACCCCATCTTTGTGTATTTTGGGTAGCCCGTAGATCCTTGCCGTGGCAGCATCGGTCAGTTTGGTGGCCAGTCTTTCCGCTCTAGTCCTCGCGCAACTATTTTGTAACATGGTGAACGTCGTGTTTATTTGTGTTACCAGCTTCTTCATGGGGTCTCCATCGCACTTGACGTACGCTTGTCTGTCCTCAAGCAAGGCATTGGGTTCCTGGAGGCACTCAGCCTTGTCAAGTATGATCGTCGATCGCCCTTTGTCTGCCGGTAGGATCACGACACGCCTGTCCGCCTTCAGCGTCCTGAGGGCATCCTGCTGCGCTTTCGGGACGACCAATCATGGTTTATGCGTCATAACCAAGGAGGTGATTTGTTGCCGAATGAGGTGCTGTGTCTCGGCTGGCTCTTGGGAGTGTTTTAGAACCGACTCGATCGTGGTCACGAGGTTCACCGAGTCGGCGTCCGAAGTGACGTATATGCGATGCAACTAGTGTGCCATCACACAACTTTCATATCTAGCAGATCTCGCATTCACCATTAATCGTCGTAGCTAATATGCTTCTTGCATCCCTGGCAAAACTTGAGTCGACACTTGCTGGGTGTTAATTATTTCGTGATAACTGCTCAGACATGTGAACTTCTGTTGTTGTTTTCGGTAGAACTGTTCGCCCGCACGCTCCCAAACAGTCTAGAGTAAACTAATAGTTTGCAGGTGAAATTCCATTTCACAATTTGACTGAGAGCGAAAAAAGAACGGCTAATAATAAACGCCGATTAATTTGCAACTGCTTGTTGATAATGACGAGCGGCTTCTCATCCCATCTAGTATGAGTGCCCACAATAAATGTGGAACTGCTGATTGGGGTAGCTGGCTGTTAGCATAAAAATACTACCCTATACATACTGTGTTCCACGCGTGATTAGAACAAACGACATCGGCTACTTCTGATAGTTGGGTGGGATTAGAATACAAAACGGTATGCCAAGCACGTTCGGCCGATGTTTTTTCCCGTACTTAATTGCTTCTCAGAACTCACTCACTCGTCTTTGTCAGATCCGTAGCCATGTACCCCATCGCGTAGAGTGCCTCCTGCTTGTTTATGGTCGGATTGGCAACTAGTCTTGCGCCAGTGAGATTTGCTTTTTGCCTGATTCATGCATGTCTTCCATGGACAATACGTCTGAGTGTGTCCAATTCTTCAACAATAAATGCCCCATCATCAGCGACGTAGACTGTCGACTGACGATGCCCTGGTGAAAATCAGTGCGAAGGTTTGTCTGGTCTTTACCTTACAGATGACAGCAATGGAATATCGCTGCTCTCGGCATGCAGACACTTGTAATTTCACTTCGAACTATTGATTTGCCATAATGTGGGTCGAGTTAAAGCAGGTAAATGTGAAGAAAAGGCTGCCTATAATCATATACAGCTAACTCCACGGCGATCTGTCGTTCTGCTGAAGGCATAAAAGATGCTAGGTGACCAAACCTCGGGGAAACGAGAAAAAATTGCAGCAGTGGGTGGTAAAACACGGGACGGACTACCTAAAGAAAGACCTGAATTCTACATGCCTGGACATAGCGTTTAAGTTTGCTCTTTTCTCGATTTAGCGTTTGGCCAAATGGGCATATTTTTGACGGACTGTCAATCAACGCGTTTTCCTGAAATCCAGGGCATATATTTCTGCAGAGTAAGTGTTTGCATTAGCGGGCATACGCCTTAGTAGGTGTATTATTGGTTTTTCAACGAGCACGTCTTCGCATTCTTAGGGGGCCTGATAACGAATCCAGCTATAGACCACCATGGCTATTCCAGTTGTTCAATACTCTCAATACTATTTTTTTGTTACTGAACTAATTTAACTGTCCCCTATTCGCAAGTACAAAGTAGCTTTAAGTCGCCATCACACTTTGCTCTTCCAAATCTAGCTTTAGTGCTGCTTCGCCCTAGATAATGAAACATCCTTCAATTTTTGTATAGTCCGTGATTCGTTTATATGAGGGGCAAACGTTCTTTAACCTCTGTCAATCTACCGTAGGTGGACTAGAGTTTGACCCCACGCCGAGCCAATGAGAGGATAGTCAGGAGGTATCCAAGACCTCAGTATGTATGTACTTGGTGCATGAACTAGTCATCTATTGTTCTGCCTACATGGTGGATAAGGAAGCGTTCCTTCGGGAACTATTGATTTTTACAGGGATAGAAACAGAGCATCAAAAAAACGCACGAATTTATCCGCGAAATCCTTGGTCGAAAGGCGGTTTCTCAAAATTAAGGTCTCGTCTGTTCATTACGCTAATATGAAGCATTATACAAGTAAAAACTATGGGAAATATATGTTACCAAAGATGATCTTAGTGTCTTCGAGCTGACAGTTGCAGATTTTTACGTGACTTGTAGTTGAAAACAGGAAATTCTCAAATTCAAAACACAACTGTCTTATGCACACAGCTCGTACACTTTAAGACAAAACTGACTACCTGGCTAGAACTGACGTCGTCTGCAGGACCTCATGCGTGCCGAAAGACAGCTAAAATGTCATTTGATACAATTAGCAAACGATCCTGCAACTGTTATAGACACATAAATTGTACGTCCTATAGATAAGGCTGGCAACCTTGATTATAATTTGTTGTCCGTAAGATCATATGTGCTAGTTGTGATTCCGTCTATCGTTGTCAAACTGAAATATATATCTCAGCCGATATACAGGAAATAGATCGGTTATTGCAGAAGGATTGTCGTACTCTTGTCAGCCGCTTACGTAAAGCATACATGTATATATATATAACTGACAAAGGCGTCATACCGCATTCCCAACAGAGGTACTAACTAAATGCCTAAGCACATGTTTCGCCGATGTTTTTGCTGCGCCTTGACGCTGTGGTGAGCGATTCGTCTCCAGAGTGGGTCCTAATCCGGGCACTTTACGCCATGTTCTGTACTTTGTAATTTCCAAGGTTATTTGCCTAACTACGAGCAAATATATTTTTGAGTGTTTCCTGGAGAAATTTTGACCGGATTCCTAAACGTGCCTGCAGTTCAAATAAGATTTGAACTTGGGTTCTTATAGCCATTATCGTTATGTGGGTAGACATGTCATTTACGCCATTATGTCTTAGTTTTGTGAGCACTTGCCAGTCGTTTTCATTCTTCCCAACATTTCAGTAGTTTTACGGTAAAGATAAACAATTCATTTAATCGGTAGATCACTGAGTATATAAGAGCGTTTTTTTCAAACGTTATTTTTGAAGATAGATGATTCTCCGGTTTTAAAATTAGTTCAAAGTCACAAGCCTAGTACGATTTTAAAAATGCCCAAAAATGCAGCTTTTTATCAGCAAGCTTGTTTATGCTGCTCATAAAGTTGACAGTGTGGTCCATATCCATCGAAATGTTTTACAGACCGCGCGTGATATCTACTCATGTCCACCAAGTAATGCATACACTGCCCACGTCAGAAAGCATATAGTTTTTGTTTGGAGACTTTGAATGCCGGCATGACGGCAGCATGTATTGGTAGTAAAAGACAGGTTTTTAAACCGATTAATAATTTTTGGAAAGCGCGATTTCCTGCTCAGTGACTTGAATAATGAGTATTCATGCATCTTTTTTTGTAAAGTATGCTTGTATACATAAGGATGTTTAAAACAACAAGAACAGAAAAAATTGAATGAATGGTCGTATTTACATTGGTAACTTTATGCAGGAACCCGGACTGACCCACTCATGAGCCGATTCCATGATGTTATTGAAATATCTAGTCACATGGTAATAAATAGTACGACCAAATGTAGATAATAAATTAAACGTAGAGTTATCATGCTAGTTAACCCTAATGAAAAATGTTAAGCGTATCCAGTCGCGTAAGGATGCCAGATTTTGAAAAAGTTCCTTATCGATCTCCTTCACAAAGTGGCTAATGTAAACCCTGCCTACCTATGAAGTAGACGTTTAAATATATTTTTAGAAAAGGCGTACAAAATTACTATGCTAATTACTCGATTGGTACCAATTTAAGCCTTCTTCAGATTTCACATTCGAAGGAAGTGTATCTTATCCGATTTTCCAAGGCCGTGGAATACACAGTCGTACAGCACCACATTATCAAATCTATGTAGGCGGCCTATAAATTGCGCAACATAGTCCAAATCCCTTACAAAATTTTATGAGACATATATGTAATCTTCATTTTTAAAACTAATTTCCGATCCCCTTAAAAATTGACCATTTTTCGTGAAACATGCACAAAAATATTCATTTTTTTGTTCATCCGGTAGAAGATGACGTCTTCTTCCAAGTTTATATTTAAAGGAAAGGCATAATTCTATTTTAAAAAGTTTCTTGTTGTGTGATTTTTAATACCGTTAAATGGTCGTTCGTAAAACGTCAGGTCATAGTATTTTATAATGTGGCTTGCAAAGTTTACAATATGGTTCAATTGTACTACTAAATTTAATGAACCTTAAATGGTCTCCTATTAATACCGTAGAGAATTGTATGGTATATACAGCTTGTAGTTTTGAAATCCTAAATGCAACTGCGACGGCACATGGGGCTCAAAATTATTCGGGAATTAGAAAAAATTTTAAAGGAACGATTTACGCATTTTCTGCTGGTATGAAAGTGAGAGGAGGCGTAATGTTGTATCGAATGAGCAAGAGAATAAATACGTTTATATATTTATTGCGTGAAATATAATTTGAAATTAAGGGGTGTTGAAAATCAATGAGAAAAATGTATGCTACTTAAGTAGTCATTTTTTAGAGAGTTTCATCTTTAGATGCAACTGAAAAGAGGTTCCTTCAAAAGCAAGCATCCTTAGGTAACTGCATTATTATAGAACAATGCTGGAAGTTGATTATTTAAATACCCTTTTAGAGACAAAAACGCATTTCAGAATTTAAGTTGACATTTCATGAGATGACCCACGAGCTGTGTGTCTTCTTTTTAGACAACATAAAATAGGTTTCGCGCAAACGTGATCCAATATCTTAAGACATATGAAAGCTGCCTTTAAAGCGCTCTTCAGAAAATCCGACTTGGAGAAATGCCTTAGCAGGCCTTTTGGTGCTACATTTTTCCGACTGCCATCGTCCGAGAACTGTGTTTCCGAGCGGTCTAGAATCTGCATGTGTAGTAACGGACCGGTCTTATAAAAATTAAACCAAAATGTTTAAATTATTTTTGGTTAGAAAACAGTTCTTGAGTGGGTCTGATTCAATAGCTATCGTGCTGCGTAATCCTGTGACAATTCTATGACTTCAGGATGATAGCTCTTGAGTGTACTTGATAATTCACAATCCGTTATAAATGGAGTTAGACAAAAAACCAACTTTGTCCAGTCACTTCACTTGCAAACTATAACTGCAAATATATGTGATACAGAAATCAAACAACCCATTCTCATTTAGTACGTGTAGTACTTCAGTCAATATATTTGTGCCATATTTACGTTTAAGGTTCGGTTTTCAGTTGCTGTACTTTTTGTCCAGTCCGCCGCTGCACTTGCGCCAGAGTTTTCGGTCTACTAGCTGCAAAAACTTCGTATAAGCAGACGCACGTATTCGCATTTGTAATAAAGAAGACATCCAATAGGAATCATACTGTTCGTCCTATCGATATGCTCCATGCTTCATGCGCCATACGCAGCACAAAATAGTACAATGCATTTCCACAAACACAAAATTAGTTAAAGTTAATGGATATCCAATCCTTGAGTAAGAGCCTTTAGGAAGACGTGATTTTAAAACATATGAAAAGAGTGTAGATCATTTTGGTGCACGTTCTATGTACGTTCCATAGGAATTTTTGGGACATCGAAAATAAATGGAAACCAACACCAGTGTCGGGCAAAAAACGTCCTCCCCAGTACTTTCTTCAAAATCTCGAAGCCGATGGAGAAGTGCGTGAGGGATGTAGATTCCGCCTCGCGATTTTATCCTAAGTTTTATGGAAACTCATTAGACAACAAGTACCAGTAAACAAACCGATACATAATAACATATTTCACAATGGGGCAGTCATGTTCCATACTTTTCACGATGCATTTGTGTGTACGATAAGGTGATCAAAGTGGAAACTCAACTTGGACTTGTCTGGATTGATGAATTTCATAGGATGAGTTCATTAAATGATTACATGTCGACAAACCACGATAGGGGTTACAGTCTCAATTTTACGGGATTTTCTTCCATTCACCTCGTCTGACAGACGGGTACACTCTACACAGCCATAAACAGCCCGTGAATTCATACAAATTAATTGATGTTCTACGTACACGAAGTTATTTAAAACTGGACGACATGCACTCTTTGAGAAAGAAATTTTAAGAGGATATGGGTTGAATAATAATGAGACGAGGACACACCATTCCGGGATATGGTCTATTATTGGCATTCCTAATTCTTTAGGAATATTGAAAGTAATCATAAAAACGTACTGCGTAAGCAGTTCTTCAACTAAAAGTCGAATGGACATGCAATTAATTCGTGTTTCCAAAGTCATGATACAGTGCAATATTATAGCCTTATTACAACCAAATATAGGTGATCCTTCCTTAGAAAAAACACAGAATTTCGGCTGGCTATTCATGGAACCCTAAGCCGACTCTAGTCATGAGCAGAAAGACGTCCAGAATGCCGATTGAACACCACCAGCTTAGTCGCGTTGTCAAGAATAGATGTAATTCGTATTTTGTTGGTTATATTTCACCTGCCGGAGAGGCATGCACTCTGGCTCTTACAACCTTGTCTGCACCCATCATGCCATCTGACAGTGTTGGTGTTTAAGTTCTATATGTCTTCTGCATATTGTTACATGGAAATGCATGATTTTTTTTTCGCATAAGAAGCACAGTGCTTGTGGTTCGGAAACCCTGAATGCAAGTGTAAGGAGAGATCAGGCTCAAAATATGACTTGATATGAAGTCAGAAGTAAGGGGGCGCA
The DNA here is from genome assembly GCA_902702965.1 of Spirometra erinaceieuropaei. Taxonomy (NCBI): domain Eukaryota; kingdom Metazoa; phylum Platyhelminthes; class Cestoda; order Diphyllobothriidea; family Diphyllobothriidae; genus Spirometra; species Spirometra erinaceieuropaei. Next base: position 316,771 of record CACRXP010000662.1, read on the forward strand.
GTGCCCTGCTTAGTCGTGCGGCTAATCGCGTGTGAAACGCGGATTTGCCAATGACTTAATTGGTTAGATTCAAGTGGAAGATTTCTCGGACTAGGATGAGAAGTCAACATACCAAGTAAAAAGAATTAATTCATTCGGCATTGTCGTAGTGTGTCTATAGCATTCATAGTTGGTCACAGCTTTGGCCGTTTACTCAAGCAAGGTATACAGATGATGCCGCGTGTAGTCTAGATGCAAAGCTGACGGAATATAGCAATGACCGCCACCATATAATGTGATGTCGTAGGTTTGCCTTTCTGAAATTTAGTAATAAGTCCTCCGGAGAATTCTCGGACCTCAATTTATTTTTGATCAAATCAGATATGGGCTCACAACCACATACTTTTTAAAAATAACTAAACCCAAACCACATGGGAATGAAACATTTGGAATGTTTTCCACTTCCGGACAAGCGTTGTTGCAAATCCTCACTCTAAAATCAAAACCGCACAAAATATGGATCATTTAATGCTGTTATCTCTATGGTCCAAACCAATGAGAAATATAACCGAAAGCAGATAACATGGAGATCCTCATTTTTATTTT
>CACRXP010000662.1:317863-346145 GCA_902702965.1 Spirometra erinaceieuropaei
CGCACGAAACTGCAAAAACAAATGAGTGCAGTAGGGTCGTTTACCCTGTCCCACCAACTGGCACGCCCGAACACACATCACGTGCCTGTCAAAGATTTTGCCGTAACGCCTTCTTCCATAAACTTCGTACGAACTGCAAGACGGGTCAGCTTCTTCACAATAGTAGGCCGTTATTTTCTCAGTTAGGTTCTCTTGAGACAAAGAAAGAAGTTGCTGTTTACTCCACATCTTCTGGGTGAGCAGACGACCGCGAATGCACAAAAGGTTTGCGGTCACAATGGGCATAAACTGGAAGCATTTATAGGGAAGTACAGACCTCGTTGCTTTGCACATTCATTGCGGCATTCGGCATCCTTTTCTGCATCCCCTGTGGTGTAGGGCACAGATGTACAATTTGCGTGATCATCTCTGCATATTTGTCGTGTGCGCGCTAAACATACAAATGAAAAATACGAAAGTAAGCGCAAGTTTTGAAAGATTTTAATATGTCTATATTTGTTTAGTCCAGCGATTCTTCGGTGTCGAAATGGGAAATAATATCCTGCAATTAGATGGGACACGTGTTCAGTTCATACACGATGGATGAACGCTAACTAGTCTAGTGCAATTAAACAATATATTCAGAAAAAAAACAACGACTTAATGATTGCTGCTAAAATTGTGCCCGATGACCAAACACACCAGACATGAAGGCCATCGAAACCAAAGCGGCTTGAAGGAAAATCGACAAAAGAAATCGCATCGCGTCAGTCCGATCTCACTACACGAGCTGTGGGGTGACGATTTTTCATTGCAATTTTGCCTGTATTTATAGCACTTGGCCGATTATTTTGCCACCGGATAAAACAGAAATTTGAGTGGCACTCGTTTTCTGCCATGGTCGTTTGCATGCAATTTTATCGAGGACAGTTAATCAATACGAATCCACGGACGTGCTTTGTATGAAAAAGGAATAATTGACGGACTCGTCCTGAATATTATTCCATGCTTCGTGTCATGCGTTAATGCTTGATATCTAATATTGTCCAGGTCTTCATGCTATGCATCCTGGAATGTGCTTACATAGGGCTTGATAATTCGGCTTCAACCGGTACACCATTCTGAATTATCTGAGCAATACTCAGATCACACTATGCTTGAACGGATTGTAAATCATTCACACTACAAGGGCACATTTTAAACGTATTTTGGGACGCAATAACACATAAGCCGATGGTAATGCTCTCAGATAAGGGCACCTAGCCCGTTTTGGTGTGTCCACCTAACGAACTATGTCCAGCTATAGATCGTAGACTGACCGTCGAAAGGCGCTGGTTTCGGTCTCGTAGAGCTAGTAAGACATGCTGAATGGTCTGGCGTTTTCCCTCTTGTATCTCATTTGTATTTGCTTTGACACATCATATGGTCATGCCTCGGACCATCGCGGGAAAGGACTCAGTGCATTTGTAATGAACGAATTTCTGAATATTAAATGGTTAATAAGACATCATGCCACGCGTCGGAGGAGTAACGTTTCCTAAATAAAACGAAGAGGCGGTTGCTCGATGTTTTGTAAGGTTCTCGAAATATTCCATTCGGTGCGCGCGCATTATTCGTGGTCGCTCATGTATGCCCCGAAAAATAACGGGAATTTACCCACATCTTTGGTAATTTCATCTTATATTCCTCGATGATGGCATTAACAATTGTATAAATCGCCATTCAGTTTTCTTCGTTTATTATACTTGGCGTAAAATCGTCACTCTTATATCAGAAATTAAGCGTAACATCCGGTGTATCGCAGCACTATTGTGTAAATTGAATTTAGGCTCACGAAAGGGAGATATCGACGACATTCAGTGAGTACTGTGAAAACAGATAGTTATTGGACATTACTATGTCAATTTTGAAAGGATTTCTACCCACATCCCGCTCAGTTAAGAGGGGTGCTACCCAGTTAAATGAGAACAACAAGACAGAGTGAAACTGGAGTTAATATACCAGAAAACACACGGGGAAGGCTGTGGAACCCACTGGTGAGCCGGATTCCTCGCAGCTGCGTCAGGCAGCGGCACAGGTATTTATAAGCGTTCATTCAACTAACAGTATTGGCCGACATTAAGTGGAACCGTTTTTATCAACATCTGCATACCGATAACACTCTTATCTCACAGCCATAATCGTTTAAGTAAACATTAAACACATTATCCTAATGATGAACAAAATTGTCGCACCACTCGATAGTCTTCATCAAAGAGAATTGAGCATTTATTCTTGAATAAATAGGTGCAATCAGATCTGTCGTCTGCAAAAGGCTTACGTAATGCGGGTGGGACGTATATTTCAAGAATGAACGACCAACAGCTAATGCGAGCATAGACAAGCTGAAAAAGCATGAGGTGACCAGTGCTGAAGATCTGAGGAACCTTCTACCAGCTCATTTGGTTAAGAAACAACTATTTATCTCAGATAAAGTAAACGTTAAAAGTGTTGTCTGAATATAGGAACCGCATCAAGCCCAACTGGTTCAGTTTCCAAAACAAGCAATTTATTAAGATTAGAGGGGACCATGCTTGTTGTTTATATTTTGTTAGGATATCTGCTTGGAGAATTATATCAAAAGGTGGACAATGATGACTTAAGTAAAATAAAAACGTAGGTTTTGCTCAAACAGTCGTCTCAAACTCCAAGCTTTGCGGTATTTCACGGATAAATATATAGTACAAAGCCCCTAAAACGTGGCAAATGCTCCTAAAGTTGAGAGCCGTTTTGGGATCACATGAAACAAATAACTAGTCATTAACAGCCTACTATCGCTAAATAGCGCTTGTATGGCCACATAAAAGGTAGATCTGCGCTTGTCTACGGAAACTACGAAGTAATTGAGAAATGAATGGACCTCCCAAAATCGAAAGACTCAAAGGGCAGCCAACAGTTCGAACGCTGATTTTGCCAATGCCTACCGCGTGTTCCACAACAGAGTGAGAGCAGTTGCGGTGACTTGTGCGCGATTTCTTTTATAGCGCAAGTAGACTTGCGTAGCATCCACTGCACTCCTTCTCCCCGACCTAGGCTCGGCGTCAAAACATTGTCAAAAAGACCGGAGAAGGGAGAGGGCGCAGGTGACTGGCACGACGAACAGCCTAACATAGGCGTACCATCACACTCCCTGGTATACAACAAACACTTGACCAGGATTTTATACACCGAGAAAATGGGGGAGACTGCAAGGGTTTAAATACGCGTGACGTGAGCCTGCCGCCGGATCTGCCACCACACCCAGATGCTGACACTTCTATGGGTGCACATTCCCGATAACGCCGGCCGGGATCCCCCGGATGATCCGGGGCACATACTGTGCGGCCCCCTTTAGAGGCACATCACCGACAGCAATGTAGGCCCAGTGCCAACTTATTCACTTTGTCACTGCACTTTCCGTTCGCGCCAGCTGTCGGCGAATCCATCACAGGTTTACTGAGGCCACATAAAAAGTAGATCTGCGCTTGTTTATGGAAACCGAATGGACCTCTCAAAGTCGAAAACGAATTTAGGAAACAGATTTATAAAGTTTGCTGAGTTGCAACTGTGCTGCCACTGTAGCTGAGATGTGTGCAAGATATCAGTGACGGTGTTTACAGATCCCCAATTCCAACACTCGGAGACATTTTTTGCAATAAAATATAACTACGTGCATGACGTTCTCTGACTGATACAAAATATTTCAACGTTTCATCCGAAAAACGAATCACTACTTTATTCAAATTAGGTAGCCCGTTTGTATGGGACAAAGGCGCGTCCTGAAAAATTATCCCATGTTGCCCCTGCCTAATTAGCCCTCATTACTGAGGCTGTTTTAGGCCTAGATTTCTTATTCCAGTTATCCCAGGAATAGCAAAATGCATAAGAATTATTTAAAACACACATTTGGAACGCCAACGGTGTCTGAGCGGCTGGCTTTTACGACTTTATCGGGCCGGACCCCATTTCGTAGCCGTGTCTGCAGTTAACAAGCGCCAGCCTAAACCTAACTCCAACCCCTAACTCTTAACCCTTACCCCTAACCCATACCTCAACCCCTCATCCCTTACCTTAAACCCAAACCAAGATCCCTAACCCTAGCCCCTAATCCTAACCCTTCAAAGGTACTGCTACAAAATAAGATCTTGCCCTCTATCACGTTTAGTGGCATTTACCTGTGTGCGGTATCAAATCATTTGACGCGGAATTGAGATTGCACGGACGTCCGAATATGACTGCTTCTGATCAAAAAAATGTTCATCTTCGATAACTGGCAGTCGGCTTTCCAAAAATAATCTCTCGGGTTTTATTATGTAGCAGTTATCCACGTAGGATACTAAATGACCCTGTTTTCTTGAAAAAGGCAATTGTCTTGTATAGACTCAAAACCAGGCAACGTGTGGCGCTTCTGTTATTTATCACACACTGGTCTACTGGATCTACTTCAGAAGGCCACCCAACCATAGGGGAAACCATGTAATGGTCTGGACGGTCAATCTTACCCCCTTCCTAATGCGAGGTCATTACAGTTGTTTATGGCCTGGGGTCCTGTGAAGCATGACCCAAGCAATTCGCGGCTCACCCGAGTATCCCTTTCACGAGCATTTTGCTACAGTAAACTTTGATGTGTAGCCGGGACGCGTCGAATGTGCGGCAGTTAGGGAGTAAGTATCATTTCTCCGCACAGCGACCACGAGCTCGAAGATTTGCGGCCGGAGAAGTATTGTAGCTTCTCCGATGGTGTCGCTATGTTGATAACCACTACGCATTTGATTAGGATCTCCAGATGATTCTTTTTGGAGTTAAAGGGCTTGTAGTATCATTACCCGATGCCTAATGTTTACCTCCGGTCTGCGTGTGACTCTAAATCCAGGTGGTATGAGAAAGAGGCTGACGGCATCGGAGAATTTTTCCACGTAATAAATCCCCTACAAGAATTTAAGGTCGGCGCGATTTCGTTGTTGACCTCGTTTCATGATGCACCTGTTGACAAAATTGCGTAGATAATCATTTTCTGTAGACATTTATACTTTAAGATCTCCGATCTCCCGAAATCTGGCGTTCAAAAACCAAAAGAGGATCCTATGCAGTTTGGCTCCTTTTTCATCAGTAAAGAAGTGTATTATTTTGGACATAGAATAAATTAACAAAGTGTAGTGAAAAGTCAAAGTTTTTCCTTTTCAAGTTTCTTTACAATGTGAGTGACACGGCATATAATCAAAGCGAATGTTTTGTGGATGGGCTTAGAATCGGACCAGGAAACAGGTAACAGGATTGCTGAGGGGAATAAAAAGTAATTTAAACCGCTCACACGTGGTGAATCTGAGAATAAATTTAACATCCTGATGGACAGTGAACAAAGGATTAAAGTAGAGTATAAGACTCGGAAACGCGTTCCCGCTGGGAAATTAGGATGCCCAGGCGCGTCTAATGCGGAAACCGTGATAAAAAGAGTTTTGCGAGTGGAACTGCGGAAAAACAGTGAGGAATGTGCGAAATATAAGGGGAAAACGCGGGTAATAAAAGTTGCTATGCTAGTTCGTCTGAGAGAGTATTAAATTTCGGTGTGATCGGCACCAGTAATCGACAACAAGTTAAACCATTTTCAATGAGGATAAGAGTTGTTGGCCCGTCAATGTCATTGAGACTGGACCGTACAAGTATGTGACCAATCAGACGTAGGATGTGGGTGCCGACGGACTCCCCAGTCATAAACCATTACTCATGAAACCTAACCCTAAGGCTAACCATAAACCCCCAACCCTAAACCCTAATCCTGATCCCTAACACCAATCCTAACCATTGAATGAAAATGTTAAACCCGGATACAAACGTAATTGTGAATCATAATCGTTGACCTCCGCAAAGTGCCTCAAACTTGAAAAATTCGTAACTAATGCTACATCTGCAGGAACCAGTGGTAGTAAGGAAATAATAAATGTAGCCCATCTACTGGAGTCAATGGTATTACGAAATTGATTATATGTCGATGAAACAGGACAGCATTTCCAAACATCACCAATGACAATTTAAGTTTTCAACATACTTCCGTATATGTGGCTTTAAATACTAAAACGGGTGTCTTTGACTGTTTGGAGAAAAAGTACTTCCATAGACACCAAAATACAAAAGGAATATAGTCGTCTTTTTAATTTCAGGTTTCCTTCCAACAGGATAATTCACCATTGCGTACTTGGAATGTGAGTAGGTGTTGCCGTTAGACGCGCAACGGATTACTAGGTAAATGAGGTCACGTTTCATTTCCACACTTAACTCCGTTGAATTGTGTTCTCAGTGTATAATGGACATCTGTTAGTGGGCAGTAAAATTCTGCATGACGGTACCTAAAAACCAAGCCGTGCACAGTGTAAAGACCGGAGACCGCGGTGTATTCACAAGCAACAACTCTTCCTCATTCCTCTTCATAAACCTCGAGAGAAACTGAGTGTATGGTAGACAAGGGCCCAACCTGCGGTGTCGTTGTTGTTGGAGGCGTGCTGTCGTTACGAACAAATATATGTGGAAACCTGGATGGGGTGGCGATATTCATTATTAAATTGGACCTATCAATTACCTTCAAACGAAAAATACATAATATACGTTGTCACTTTCCTTCAAAGCGGTGATTGAGGCAGGCTGTTATTCGTTTAAGTCGGAAGGAGCTGCGTCTTTGCCAGCCTTCAAAAAACGATAGAATGCTTAGGAGTAAATAAAATGGCTATAACAACACTACTGATAAAGTGCGGATAACGTATTTATTTAAGTGTAAATGTGCATCGACCATTTTCGCTCCATCGGTTAGTCATGGTTTTAAAGTGTCAGGCCAATACTTATCTAGACCACCTGCTTGCTGAAGTCGTGACAATCCCGAATGACTGAGTCTGGCAAACTGTTTGACCCCGGTTAATGTGTTAATTTAGAAGGGTTCTCTACAGAAGCGGGGTACTCGAATGTCGAACTCTGTTGTTCTCGCCGCCACCAACCAGCCATATCCCATCTACATACCATGACAGAGCCAATATCAGAGTTCTAGTTAGATGGCGGTCAAAAATTTGAGCCAAATTAGTCACGGACTCTCTCCGTAGGTCCCGATCTTTCCGACAAATTTAAATTGAACAGGTAAGTGTCACTCAGCTTTTCTGCGCTAACTACTTCTGCCATATGCGGTGTACAACATGCTAAAATTGTCTGACAATCGCATTCATGTCATCTTCTTTGATGCTGCCGTTTTCATACGTTAACCGCATGCAGGGCCTTTAGTCAATGCCTTAACAATACCGCAGCTCTGACATTAGTCATTGTCCTCATTGTATCCATGTTGTCACGTCAGACGAAAGGAATTCACTGTCAATTGGGATTTGCCTTCCGAGATTTACAGATGGGCTTGGTGGGGCACTCGACAGACTTGACCACTCTGGACATTCGAAATGTCCTAGTTTAGAGCGGCATATGTTGCCGTTCAATACTGGCGATTGAAGCACACGGCAGACTTCCCCCTCCTTCTCCTCCTCCTCTAGCATGCTGAGTGGGCCACGGATCTGTCGGTCTTCCATGATGGGCCACCTAATCTGTGGTTCGACATACAGTTTTCATGGTACAGATAAGCAACCGCGCAATTTAGTCTTTGGTTAGGCGAAGGACTTGTGCATTTTGAATAACTAGCCAAAATGCGATGCCACCTGTGGGCATGACTCAGCCGCGGCAGAGTTCGAAACCATTATTTTTATCACACAGATTAGGCAGTTTGGAACCTGAACTAGCTCATTAAGGACTCAAACTGCTGTATCAACTCACTTATATTGTTCGTCGCAGACACAGACTAGCTGATACCTTTATTCAATCCATGAGGTTTTGGATGAGGCCTGCAACAACCGCTTTGCGAATGAGATGCTGACTAAGGATAACGTCAATAGCATCCCAAAAGTTGATCGTTTCCGCATTTGCGTCATTGTCCTTCTCCGAGCTTTAATCTAAAATTCTGTATTAAGAATCGAGACTCGGGAATGATCTCTCCAAATACACTACTGAGTGTCATTAAATATGCATACTTTTTGATAACGAAAAATAATGACAATGAGCCTAAAACTATTTGCAGCCACCAGATTATCCTCAAAGAAGCAGGAAAAGGAAGATTTACCGGGTCTCCTACCGGATGGAGAGATGTAGCTGCTTATACGAATTCGCCTAATCCAGAACTTCCACTTCAAAGCTTACTGCAAGTATGACGGAACAATTTACGAGCAGATGATAGGTAGGCCAACCTATTCAAAGGTATTATTTGTAAAGAATAAAAGCTAACGCGGCAGAGGACGTCGATGAAACTCCTTTTCTAATCTGTGTAATCATGCTTACGTAACGGTTTTTAAGGGAGAGGCTAGAAAATGGTTTTGGACATATTTTCAGCCTGCTCATGTCAAAATAATTCCAAAATGCATCGCAATTTTCTCAATATTCTCTGTCTTTGGTCCTTCATGCACATTCGCCTAATCTCCGTTTTCTTAGGTTTATCATTTGCGATTTTTCGGATCAAAAAATCATCGAATGTGGATATCCTGATGAAATTATTGCTCATAACTGATAAAAAATGAAAATAACTGATGATTTTGTATCTGTTTACATTCTCAATCAATCATCTACTTCAACATCGCATGTGTTTTGGTGCCTATCGCCGTAAAACCACATTCGCTGCAGGGGTGACAATAGGAGATTGGTGACGAACCAATAGATATCAAGCAAACCGGTGATTGTCAATCACATAGCAAACAAAATATTTAAACATCATTCCGCGGACAATAAGACTAAACGGGGGAGGATGACGCTGTGCCGGGGGGCTCATGTATTTATTGTGTTTCGATGCTTTTTTTGCAAAGTGAAGTTCAGAAAGCCAGTACTGCTTTTCCGGGAGCTAAGAACTACTCAAAATCAACTGGCAATGTGAAATTAGTGTTTGCGGAGAATTTTCGGATTAGATATAAACACAATGCGGTAATCGTATACATGCCAGTCAGTTTGAGAGCAGACACTTACGGCGTTAACAAATACTTACATATTATTTTTATTTTCAAGGTCTACACTTATGTATCTTTCTCAGTGTTGCGGTAGTCTTAACTTTCAACATACACTGGTTGGATTTTCGCAAATAAACTACATAGGCTATCAGTTTAGTTCACAGAGAACATTTGTGTCACGCTGAACTGTAACTCATTTGGTAAATGAAAATAGGCCAAGACGTCTGGAATCGGATGCCAGTTAGGCGCGAGAATCATCCACAGGTCGCCTTCATAGAGAATTACAGACAACGCGACGAAAAGAAAGGCAAATTGAAAGACAAGGTGTGCGGCCTCAGAGCTGCAGAATTACTCCCACGAAATTTGTAAGTTCTGCCTAGACTCCAGACAACTAATTGTTGTAGTACCGACCTACCTCACGAACATGCACACCAGCGCATATGTTTGCGTCGTGACTACGGTTGGGTCGACAGACAGAACTCCGAACTTTATCAATTGCGGCCTCGTCCTGAAGACGACAAAACCACGGCCTATCTGGCAATCTCGAAAAATAAACAAGGCAAAAGGAAAATGGATATTATATAACAGAAAACACATTTGGAAAGGCTGGGGGACAAACTAATAAGCAACACCCCTAGCACCTGCATCAGGCAGCGGCACAAGATCAGCGAAACACGCGTGTCTGGGCATTTAGCTTGTACCTATGTTGTCAGTAAGGTAAACAGTTGCACAATTCTATGCTACTGGGTGCTTGTTGGTGGTTTGTGAATACTACACGGTTAGTCCGCAATGGCCAACAACTTTCAGCTCAAATATTCACACGGAATTTCCGACCGTGCTTGAAAAGCTCTGTTCCGAAGTATATAGTACAAGTTTACGCATTAATTTTGTCGGATATTGAACGAGACGATCGGCATCACACGATATCTTGTTCCTCAAAGTCTTGCAGTGGTCAAGTCAATGGAAAAGTACGTAGTCTAGTAGCTGTCAGTGATGAAGGCATGCTTGCATTCAAGTTAATTTCCCTTGGATTGGAAAGCAAAAAGAATTTGCTGGCCTTGAGAATAATGTATTTTACGCAGAGCTCTAGAAAGAGAAATTTATCGCCGTTGGAAATGCCGATCCCATGGTGACCGATCACGTCCTCCCTTCCGGGCCGCTGGTCTGTGCCGAGGTAGGCACTGAAGTCACCAAGGAAAATCAGTTCGCTCACCTGCGGCGCACTCGAGAAGGTTCATAAGTCGTCCTATAATTCGAACCGTGTGTTATCGGAGTTTGTCAATAAAGGAGCGTGTGCGCTGATAAGGGTGTCATATTTACTTCTACGGAATGGCGGCCTCACAAACATAAGGCAATATCTGGCTTCCTGCGGGGGACAGCGTAACAACGTCCTTTTTGATATTGGGGACAATTTTAGAGTCTCATCACTCAGTCTTGGACATCTACTTTAGAATAAGGTTTATTCAGCGCCCACACCCTCCAGTTAAACTTGCGAGGCGAAACGGGTCTGGCTGATAGCCGCGAGTTTCACTTTGTTTCCGGGTGACTCATTGTGCTTAGGATACAACCTGAACTGGCCGGGGCACCTGTGGGCCTGTATGTTGGTCTCTTCTTGAAATGAGGGACGAGGACGGTGTTGCATTCAAGGTTCGTCGGGTGCCGAAACACACAGACACTCCGCACACTCACACTCCCTTGAGTCTAGTAGTCAGGGGCGATCAGTGACAGTTGTGACCGCCGTGCTTAACGCGGCTTCGTGAGGCCGACTTTGTCAACTGGATGCCAGGGAAGACATTTGGTGGCTGTTGCTGTGTTGCGTACGGATATCTGCTGGGACAGAGGCGTGTCCCGATTTAATCGATTCACATTATGACACCTTTTTATCCTCCTGTGTGTTTGTGTGGCCTCCACTGGCCGTGACACGGTGTCTCTTATAACATAAAATTTGCTGCCAGCAATTTGCTTCGCGGAACGTTGTGTATGCATGTTGTTGCAACCGGAATCCAGGTTCAAACACAAGGATACTTTGTAGTGAACAAAAGCTAACGCAGCGGAGAACATAGGTAGCAACATTTTAATTTCTGTAAAATCATACTTACGAAAATCTACTTTTGGCAAGTAAGACGTTAGGCAATTATCTTGAATATTATTTCTAGGCTATTCCTAACAAAATATTCTTAAGAAAGCTTTGTTATTCAGTCGGTACTCTTTGGATTTTCTGCTGTATGTCATACAGTGTAGGTCCTTTACGTACCCTCACCAGTTCGCCGTTTACCTACTTCCAAAATTTCTGTTTCGTCATAAAGAAAATCCTTGGACCCCAAAAGAACACCAGTGGTCGAATTAGTGAGGACTTTGGTGTCATTTGAAATTACGTTACTTTTTGAAAAACTCTCCGGGCAGTTTTCACTTTTTCACATGTGAGTCATTGTCGTCAGTTTTTGATCCAATATTTCGAAATTACTCAGACGGTTAAACGTGTATTTTACATAACAAGCAAAATTATATAACTGCTGATAAGCAAAAAGCCGAGCTTATTATCGGAAGGTCTAATGGTCGAATGGATTCTGGAAACATCCTTGTGACAGAGACAACCGCAAGACGCTGAAAATCTAAAGTTTATTTTGACAGACACGGAGGGAGGACTTTCTGATCAACTAAGTGCGCATCCGTGCCAGTTTTGGCTTGACTAGTATTCAAATGGCGTTTCGCGCAGCACGTCGTGCAATTTCCACCTGAAATTCGTCATTAGGTCTACATTGGCTCTGGCTCAGATGCAGATTTCATGCAAGGTTGGCCCATTCTCGTATAGATCGAAAGCTGTCAATATTTGTCGCTTATGATTTATGAGTTTTTTTTTAGCGCATCCAACTGTCACAGACGTGCGTGAAAGGAAGACAATGTCTGTGGTTAAAAATCAAATTTTTATCAGTGTTCAAGGAAGCATTTCGTAACACACCAGTATCCTGTTACATGTAAAATACCCGCAAGCGTTGTAACTTATTTTAATGCACCCATATTTCAGGCGCCAAGTAATGAGGCCAAAAGACCCGCTGCCACGGCAGGAAACGTCTGGAGTCGTTTACCGGATCTGGTGTAGTTGCGGACAAAGCAATTATGTCGGAGAAACTGGGAGATTACTCCGTACGCGACTTGCCGAGCACGCAGCAGCAGTGAGGCGGGGAGACGCTAACTCTCAGGTGGCAGCACACTCGACGGGACCCGGCCATATTTTCAAATTTCAAGAGGCCGAAATCCTCGCAAGAGGTGACAACCGCGTGAGCCGCGAGCTGCTCGAGTCATGGTTCTCAGGCCCGCAATCTATTAACAAACACAATGACTTCCCGGTGCCCTATTGCGTATTGCGATTTTCCCTGGGCAGGAGAATCAGTCACGTGGGGAGGGCGCGGGTGAGCAATTATCACGGTGACAGTGAGCCAGTTTGCCGAGCAATCGTCACACCAGCATCGAGCACGGATGACGAAATCGCGGCAATTAACAACTCGGACTCGGACCGCCAAGCCACCGCCGCATCAATTACGACCCCAGCGGCGATTGTGAGAACTGTTAATTGCAGCGCGCATACGGTCCTACGGCAGCCACGTGCTATAAATACTGCACTCCTGGTGCCACATTCACCTCTATCTGCGAATGTCTCTGATGATACTGCACTCCTGGTGCCACATTCACCTCTATCTGCGAATGTCTCTGATGATGGATTCGAGTGAGAATCCGAAACGTCAGGCAAATAAACTTCTTGTCCCAGTGATCGCATCTTCATCTTCTGAACTGCTACCTGGGACTCGCCTGTTCGCTTCTATCGGCACGCTTTCTATTTTCCGACTTTTAATGAAAGGTGTGTGTTTTACTACCTTAATAATACTTTTTTCTTTGAGAGAGGACTGTTGAGCTCGACGAGCGGACATCAGTGCATTAATTCTGTAGATCAAAATCATTATCAGGCCCACAAACCTGAGCTTAAATGACTAATTACGTCTAATGTAATGCGATTTGTTGAATATCGTTACGAATTTCTTCTGACGAAAAGCAACTGATCGGTAATATTTGGAAAAGGCACAATGAACTATGTCGCTTCAGGTGGGAATCTCGTCACGTTAGGAGTCAACAGGTAAACACATCTGACGAGAAATGTGCTGAAAATTTAAATGACGTAAAACGTACATAAATAGTCAATTCTTCCATAAAAAACTTAACTCGTTAGTAATACTGAAGTACACTGCACAGAGTATTTGGTGAATTTTCGCATTTTTTCAAAATTGACTACTTTGATTGTGTCATCTCGGGAGAGAAATCTAAACCCAAATTGTTTAACCGAGTGATTACTTTACTTACTGTTTGAAAGGAGTCAGCCATCGAAGCTGGGGTCGCTCTTCTGAAATTCTGGCACAAGGTCAACTGGTCCTGTGAAGTCAAGCATACGCAAAATGCGCGGGACTGAACATGCTCGGTCAACAAGTCGTCGCGTGAAGCCGTAGGGGAATAGTACAAACATCTTATGATGTCGGGACTGTCTAGTGGAATTCTTCCAGTTAGGAGTTCATGATGAACTCCATCAAGTGCATCACAAAGTGTGAAAATTTTTTTTATAGACCGACCTTTACCGGTTTTCACTATAGAATACATTTTACGAATGCATATTGCTATCACAATTCTGTCAGAGGCGGCTGCATTAAAATAGATTATGATAGAAGCAATGCATCGGGGTTAAAACGATGAAAGACCGGGTAGGTATATAATTGTGTCAGAAAAATAGGTGTTTAATCGAAAATGATTCCTCCACAAAATGAACGCTACTTTTATTTATTGGACTGATATGTCCTATCTCATTTACTTGTAAAACATTGAGATGATGCCTGATCGTATATATCCGACAGACATTTACATATCCTAATCTGCCAGCAGAAACCTCAAGCTCCATAAATGTGGCTGATAAGTCTCCTCAAAGTGCGCTCACAAAAACAAAAGGGCAATAAACATATTTTGGTCGCAAATAAAAACGACTGGTCTTTGTTGCGTAGGCTTTTGAATAGTGCATATCTGAGGCATTATTGTGCGAATTGTGCATTGTATAGGATCGTTTGTTACATTTTTTATGTTTCATGCTCAGGGAGGACCTTAGTTTGCGTCTAGAGACCCCACTCATTCAACTCCTATTTCCACAATTCTCGTAAAAAACGTACCACAGATTATCTGTTGTTGACCCCGACTGCATATTATATGCTTGATGCAGTTTTTGGTTCGATTGTGCACTAACCAAAAATATTAGTGAATATTACATTTTAAAGTGTAATTTTACCCATAGGGGAGTAGTCTTATAAGATAGCATACTGTGACCTCCTATATTAGAAACGACCACCCTCACTTTTTTACTTGTTTGTGTGCATTTTGTTGCTGCTACAAGTAGCAAAAATTAGCGCAGATTAGGATCCTAATTATTTCGAACAAACGGTCTAGTTCTCTATTACAGCTATCGTCACAAACAACTCATGGTTACTGAAAATTTCATATCCATAATCAATAATTTACTTCAGCATATCGTTGATTGCCGACATAAGCGAAAACGCGAGCTCTAGGGCCGCCATTGTGGCTAGTTACATTGACCAAGTTAAGTCTCAGCTCCGAATATGGGGTGGGGGGATCATTGCACATGTTGATAGACCGGGGTCCCGTGAAAATTACTCAAGCAATTCGTGGCCCACATCATTATCACCTCCCTCGAGAATTTCGGGCCTCGTCAAATAAGTCGCGACTTGAAAGATATCATCATTTATCCGTACTGTTGAAACGTGTTCGGCGTCATTCCTTCAAACAGGTTTTTGATGTCCGCCACCTGAAAAGACTCAAGCTCGAATACCTTAAGACTTTTTGCAAACAAAACTAGTTTAAATTAGGCAGGGTGACGCTGTGCTGCTCACGCATTGATTTAATAATTGTTGAGTTGCCGTCGCAAAATACAAATTAAAAATCTGCTACGAATCTGTCCAGAGTTGAGAATGTTCGAACAACAAGTATAAATACCTTTTTAGTATATGCAGGTATATTTTAAAATGTGACATCAGAATGTAACTGGAATGCTGTCGTTCTTCGGTTAGTTCCAGAACAGATAGAATTAGAGAATTGCAGGCTGATAATACAAATAATAAAACATTCATGAAAATAGCCCTCAGGAAACAGCAATGAGCAATGTTCTTAAACCCTCATAGTCAGTTATACTCATAACAGAAAGTAGCAGATATTCTATAGGCGATTTTAATCAGCTAAAATAATTTTTTATAGGGTGAACTGCGCATACCGTCGCTGCCCCAACTGAGGACATCCGGAGCGATGACCTGATCTCACAGTTTTCTCTATTGGTTGTCAACGGTGGTATTTTCTTGCAGAATTACAGTTACAGTTTGTGAGCCATGAAAATGCGAAAGTCCAGTCGGCGCCCAGTTGCACCATGTACTAAGGAGTTCAACTTACATATGGATGCTTACATTTGAAGGCGATAGTAACTCCATCATTAAGAATATGTGTAGGTTGTCAGCCCGACAATTTGCTTCGCACATCGTCTTGTTCACAAAAACTTCACACTATTCACGGCTCCAGAAGGGAACGCAGTCTAGCAGCTGCTAAGGGTGCGAGTGAGTTTCCATTCACACATTCTCCTGTCAGGCAGGGAGAAGGAAGAACATGTTGGTTTGGAAAGAAGACTTCAGGAGACGTTCATCGTTGCCGCAGCTGCTGGCCGCTCGGTGACCGAGAATACCCTCCATGCTAATGTGAGCATTAAACTCATTATGCACTAACAGTGTGTTCACTTTCGGAACTGCCGAGATAAGAGTTTGAATGTTGTCTTATTTCTGGATTCGTGCGGCCGGGATCTGTCATTGTAGGCTAGTGGACGCTGATGAGAATGAAAAATGTGCACCTGCATAGTAGCAGTCGCTAGTGACTTTGTACTTAGTAAATTTTTGACTGACGATTCAGTTATCAGGGTCACTTACTCAACACAGCACTTGCAGTAACCTAAACAGATTGGACATACAGTGCGTCACCGATATCATGAGACGTTTACCGAAATTCTGGAATGCGTCTTCGCTTAGGAATGATTACTTATGTGGATTTGAAAAAACTGATTATCATGAGGCCTAATCCTATAATGTCACGGACTAGCCAGAATGTCGGCTTTTGAATGCCCTTCTTTTTCACCTCCTATAGAAGCAGCACTCTGTGAAAAATGACTACTTAAGCAGCATGCATTTTCACACTTATTTTCGATTGGCATACAAGTCTACGTATATGTTGCAGAAAGCACGAACAAAAATATGCTTTCTTTTACTCATTTGGTAAAAAACCACATCGTCTTTACATCTTACAATTGAAGAAAGGGAATTTTAGGTATTGAAAAAGTCTTCTAATTCCCGGATAATTTTGAGCCTGAGCACCGTTGCATTACCGTTTTACGATATCAGTCTACAAAGTTCATGTCTTTGGAAGAAAAAATCAGAAATTCCTCTATGTAGTTAAAAAGATACCACATAGAGTTCATAAAATTTTGCAGTAAATGAGGGCTGTGTTGTACATTTCTTGAGGAGCATTGGTAAACGGACGTGTGCGATGCCGCATGTATGGATATCGCAATGTCTTAAAAATCTCATAATTGCAATAGTTTTTAAAGACCTAATTATACCCTTTATTCATGTATAATATATGAAGACAATGTACTTTTCTGCCGAAATCAGTAAACTAAAGCATATTTGTATGTGTGTTTACTGCAAAATATATGTAAATTTATAATACGATCGAAAGTAAGTGTGAAAAATACATGCTATTTAAGCAGTCATTCTTCGCCGAGTGCTGTTTCTACAGGAGGTCAAAAAGAAGTGCATCCGAACGCCGACATTTGGCTAATCCGAAACATTAAAGTATTATGCCTCATAATAATCAGTATTACAAATCCACCTAAATAATCATTCCCTAGCGAGAACGCATTTCAGAATTTCGGCCAACATTTCGTGAGATCAGTCACGCACTGTATTTTTGGATGTCATTATTTCTTTGCGTCAGTTGATCTGGTTTGATGAAACGGAGTCACTTAGGGAAAGCCTAAGATTAATCAGCTCACTCAGCTTTGTTTTACAACGTACATCGATTTCGATAGAACGATAAAAGAGCAGGCGACAGATGCGTTAAAGACGTCTTTGACTTCCCCAGTCATTGCTGAGTAGGTTCAGCATCAGATGTTGCCACTACGGATCAAAAGTTGCCTGACGGATATGTAGATAACTCTTTTTATCGTAAGTGAACTGGAACAGGTATTCACACCAAATTTATGACTGATGAGAAGGAGGCAAATAAGTGACCTTCTGTGATGTCCTCGTCCGCTGCAAATATTGTTGTGACCTCTAAACCCTATTCCTTAATGAAAAGGGTACCTACGGTGGAAGTCGTGAAATAAAACGGCAACCGTCCAATCAGGCGCAAGCGCATTTGCGTGCGAGTGCAATATCGGTGTACCTGGACCGGATAATTATACACATGGGCGAACAGTGTTTCCAGTGACAGAATCGGTGTTTCTATGTGTTAGGCTATTGCCACTGGAGATACTAGCACTGTTGATGAAATGGCGGCAAGTAATAACCGGTAACAATCGGAAGATGGCACCCAATAGAAATAATACCTATTATATCTATTTGCTTAGGTTATAGCTTTATATATTTGTTGTTTCATCCGACCTCAGTTCCATCTGACCTTCATTCCACATGCTGCCTCACTTAGATTGTCATAGTCTACAACAGTTCAGATGTGATCGCTATAGACCCAGCCATGGTTAATCAACCTTGACCTAGGCTTACACGACTGACGAGTGGCAGCAGTAGTGGGATTGCGGCTAAATCTAACCATACCTAAGGAGATTAGAGAAACGATCGCTGTAGACCTACACTAACAATATCATTCTTGACCATTGCTTCCTGAGGTGAGGAGCAACCGCATTTGTCGGTATCCGGCTTATTCTACGGCAACATACCTTATGATATGTTAGCGTCCACATCTAAACCTGCATAGTTTAGGATAGTTGCGAAACAATATCTGCGGACCAACCCTACTATTATTAACATTGACATCCGGATACACAGCTGAGGACCCACCGCTATGGTGCATTTGGGACATAAACTATTCTAGACCGGCTGTTTTGGTTGGGCAGATTTTTTTTGGTTGCCATCTCCCGATTGTCACCTAATAACCCAACAACAACACAGTTGTCAGAAATACGTGTCAAAGACGTTGACCCTCAGTTTTAGTCGGTTGCCCAACAGGTGCAACTTGTAAATCCAGCTGCATATGCCGCGTGTATTACGCTTGTCTCTATCTTTGAGGCCTTCATTCAGAACATTTAGTCTGACAGAAGCCCATGATGGCCACTCCATATCGAACTGACTTCCGGGCGATTTGCATCTACAATTTTATCCGTTTGATCCGCCTGCTACTTGCCTAAATGTAAGTGATTCTTACCCGACTAGATTGGGCAATGTCATTCCGGCTAACTGTTAGCAGTCACTGGGATTTGGACGGGGGCTGTTGTTTTGCATATTGTTTTCTTTGCACTTTTCGTGTCCACTAGACACGGTCATTTTTCCAACAACATGTTTTACTACCAATTATGTATTGCGCATCTGATATTCTTTTCCTACTTTGTTTAGAGCTTGTTTTCTGATCCCCGCCGGTTCAACCAGATATGCCTTCTACATCGGAAAGGCATCAACAGTGTTTCCCCATTTAAGGCTATTTAGCCGTTCCAGGCGTCGGCCCTACTCATTTGCGAGCGCGTATTCTTTTAGTCTACTGAAACACACTGGACCATCTTACGTCCACGACACGTAAATGCTTAATCTAATTGCATTGCACTAATTGTTTACTACGTGTTCCCCACGGCACCACGCTTGAGCGTATAGTGAAAACTGTACATATTCATTAACATTTATTTTTTTTCGCAGACAGTTCGATTAGTAGTTAGAAGAAGCTGAGCTATATTACATTAACACAAGGCACCGAATTATTTCGCAAAACATATATTCGATATATGATTGCGACAGTTGTTTGCAACCCGGGGTTACCACTGGGAATGTTCCATGTCGAGAAGAGGATGTGTAAATAAAATGGTGTAACAAAACTCTTTGTTACCTTTGCCTTGATCGAAAGCAGTTTCCATTATACAATGATTTGCACTAATTTGCTGGGAAAATACGTCTTGCTGCATATCTTTTATTCGTTATCATTTTTGCTCGGTGACTGGTAGCAATTGAAAAAATGTGGCAAAATAAGCTGGTTACATCATATTCTTGCGTTTTTATCTGCTTTAAATGACTGAGTTAAGACAATATACATTAAAGGGACGTGCCATACATTATTTTAAATAATAGTTTAAGTGCTATTGATTATTTAAAATTCTTGTCTGAATACCTTAATTGTCTTATGCAGAAACTCACAATTAATAAGAGTTACGTGAAGAGCGATGAGATATCTTATATCCGGCACAGGCCTTCACAAACAAAGGGAGAATACTGCGCGCAATTTAGCTGTTCTAGAATTGCGAAAACTCACATGGAAGGATTCAGAAAACCAGTGGGCAAACATATATTTTAGGGGGATAAAATCTCGTTGGACCAGTATAATTGTATGCGGATAAGGTAGAAGATAGATACAGTACGTGGTCTAACTCATGAAATGTCAACCGAAATTTGGAAATGCGTTCTTGATTGAAAAAGATTAATTAAGTGGGGTTGCAAAACTAACAATTACGCAGCATAATTCTACAATGATCCAGTTACCTCAGGGTGCCGGCTTTCGAATAAACTTCTATCCGACTGCATGCAAGAACTATACTCTGCAAATAATGACTACTTAAGCAGCATGCAATTTCGTCATTTATTTTCAATACCCTTAAAATTCAATTATATTTCATGGAAAACGTGCATAGAAATATTAATCCCTTTATTTGTTTAGTACAAAATCACGTACTCTTCCGATTGTATACTCAAAAAAAGTATAATTCGGTTTCAAAAAGTTTCTAATTGTGAGATTTTGTAATACCGTTAAATGGTCGTTTATAAAACGTCATGTCACAGCATTTACCGATGTGGTTTGTAAAGTTAACAATATGGCTCAAATCCGCCGCTAAATTTTAAGAACCCCATATAGTCTCCTTTCAATACCGTATAGAAATGTATGGTTTTCCGTACGCGGAAAATCTGCAGATTATGGTTCGGGAAGTCTGATTGCAAGTATAAAAGCAGGTCAGATTGAAAATTTTTCGGGAATTGAAAAAGTTTATAAAAACCGAATTATACTCCTTTTTAGTACGAATTTGGACGATGACATCATTTCCCATCGGAAGAGTAACCAATTAAATATTTTCATGCCAGTTTCCTATAAAATATAATTGAGTTTTTAGGAGCATCGAAAATCATTGAGAAAATGGCATACTACTTAAGTAGTCATTTTGTACAGAGAACGGTTTCTGCATGCATCCGAAAAGAATTTCGCTTAAAACCTGGCCCACCGCGGTAACTTGATTATTATAGAATTATGCTGTATGATGATCAGTTTTACAACCCTACTTAATTAATCTTGTCGAAACGAAGACACATTTCAAAACTTCGGTCGACATTTCATGAGTTAGACCACCTACTATTCTAATGACTGAAATAAAGGAGGGGACACGAGTAAAGTCGGACTTTTCACACAATTGGGATGTGGGAACAGGGTGTAGGAGAAGAGGGACAGCGAGTCAGGAAGCAATGCGGGTGGCGGAATGCAGAGGAGATGGTGCGGTGGAATGCGCGTGGTTAACTAAACTTCGGCCAAGGTAAATGTGGGGCTTGTACTAGGCTCTTATGCGCGCACAAAAATAGTTTTCGTACTCTAATGAGAATCACCTCTAGTGCTACAGAGAAACCTTATAAATTGCACAAAAGGCTGCGTCGGGGTACACACAATGTCCGGAATCAAGAGTGTGTGCTAGAATGTCACTGCTCATGTTTTTAATATCCCCTTTTCCCAGCCATGTCCGCCTACTCCTTTGGATAGGCGCCCACTCGTGAGGACAAAATAATCTGCCTCATAGGAGCAAGTAAGGGAGGAAGAGCTCATGGAGGTGATCCGAGCAGGCAACTTATCCATGTCTTCTCAGCGTATTATGCAGTTAGTCGAGAATACCACCCGTATTCTTGCCACTGGGAAGGTTTGCGGAACAGCCTGATCCAGGCGTCTTCTCAGGGGTTCACTTGCTGTGTCTCCTTGTAAAGGGGCTTTGAGAAATAGCATTCTCCTTTTCTTAGTCATTGCGATTGGCTTTGCAGGCTTCCCCTTAATGTTTTTGCAATAAATTTTCTGGGATACTTTCTAGCGCATTAGGTCCTGTTCTTCTCTGCCTCCCGCTACCACACCCAAATTGTATGAAAAGCCCAATTGTAGTCGATTTTCCTTATCTCTCACATGTTTGGCATGTACCCGTTCCTAGTTATATTTACCGGCCCAATGGGAATTTACCGAAAGCACAGATATGCTCCCCAACAGGTCTTCTAAACAGATTTGCAAAGTTGGGAGATCCGGGAAGATTATTTTAAGAAGAAAATGGGCTCTCCGGAACAGGTTTATTTTACTACTGACGTTTCAAAGAGCTGGGTCGGCTCTTCATTGTTAAAGCGAAAAATGCACTTAATCGATCAGAAATTTAATTTAAAGTGGCATCTTGTGTTGGTCGGCATTATACTGATCGATTTTTCTCTCCTCTCGCTGCCTCAGCCTCTAGGGAGATGGTGGACGGGCGTTTTGTTTGTGTGCTTTGTGAGTCACCACTCCGTCGAGGCGAGCTGAGTGAACCTCTGTCGGGCGATCGGTTTGGCGGTTCTTGTTCTCCCTCACCGAGTAAACTCAGCGTCAGGCTATCTTCGTAGGGCCTTCTTAAGTCCGGTGTGCTTGTTTGGTCCTGAGCTCTACGATTGTGATGACGTAGGACTTTGTAAGCTGCAGGAAGGTCCAGATGCCTGTTGGCAGAGTGGGCATCGGAGAACCACGCCTCGAGAGTTAGCCGTTCTGCTTTTGTGTTGCCTCGGCCTAAGATGATAGCCCTCTGGAGGGCAAAAGTATGCCCTGTTTCTCCAACGTGTGTTTCTAGTTGACAGTAAGGGTCTAACCTCCGCGTGGCCGATTTGTGCTCTTGTAGGCGAGTTTACAATTTTTGCCCGGTTTCGCCCACATATTTGCAGTCAGCCTCATTGCAGTTTATTTTGTAGATGACTGCTGAGGTTTCAGTGGGTGGCAATGGGTTAAACAGACATCCGTAGATGTGAACGTCAGTAAACTTCAAATCAATTTCAGCTTAATGTCAATCTACTGTTTAGAGGGTCAAATTACCGCAGTTTCGTGTTCAGACACATCTATTATTTCTGCAAGAAAGAGCAGCTGCAACAATTGGCGGATTTTCTTCGTGACCCGACTGAGTACTTCTTCATTTGCAGCCTCCCAAAAATGTCCTCTAAACAGACCAGAATTCTGTTATAAAATAGAGACCAGAAATTACACGCAGACAAACATGCTTGCAAAGGTGATCGTTCTGTTTGCTGTCCTTTTGGGCATACAAGGTGAGCTTTACATTAACTCGAATTTTCATATTTTGTGTCAGGCTTGGTGACTAACCTTAAAAATGCCCTGCCTAGCAATTAGAAATATCAGACAATTATTGCAACACATACATTTATTGAAATAGTTCATGCTGACTAGATATGTTTGAAAACTTTAATATAGATAGAAATATACGGTAATGACAAATTTTCATGCAAAAGTGTAACTTTCGATATTTGTTAAACATATGTATATAAACTATTCTCTTTCCTGAAAAAGTTCACAAAAGACGACATTTTATTGAAAAGTGTTAACCGCTTTGTGAACAAAGGAGAAATTCTTGACATTCAAGCAACAAAATTAAGTGGTTTCTGGCAAAGTCATCTCTAAAGACCGCACAGTGCATTGCGCATACATGTGTATAAGGAAACGCCGTAAATTACTTCACCACTTGTTAGTGGATTCGTTGCATTTTATTATTAATGATCGGGCCTAGGTAAAACGTCCTGAAAAGAATTTTGCTGGCAACTATTATTTATTGCGCAGAATTAAGGCAACCAGAGAACTGCCGAAGGTCGATATTTCCCAGAGGTTACAATGAAATTAACTATGTAAATTTTGATTACAGTGGGAAAATTCCGAAAAAAGTTTAAGTTCGAAATTTACGTTCTTCATAATTTGCTCGCCCTGAACGCATACACGCGGAAGTGCGTGAAAAAGATTACTGTAAAAAACTAACTATCAGCGCAAGTCATAAGCCACCTTAAAACAAATTGACATAAAAGCTGAACATTTGTATAAAGTAAGATGCTAATGGTGTTTCAAGCGTTCAGACAATAATACAGTAGAAATATATGGTTATAAGCATTAATACGCTTTCACTATTGACCGAAGCATTGCACTCAAACTGTTGTTAATGTATTGGTTACATTTGAATAAAAGGTATAGTTCATGTGAGCAGATGAATACCACGGATTTATTTATAGATTTACATTTTAATAGTCTTCAGTGTTTTTCATTATATGGGCTGTGGTAACTTTCTTACTTTCATGAAAACTGAATAGTGCGTTTGGCCGTTGAATAAGGATCTCTCCGTGGCGATACTGAGAATGAGTCTACAGCCATTATTAAAACAGCTCGACTACTCAATGAAAGGTCATTAAGTTAGAAATTGGCAATAGTGAAAATGCCCGGGAAATTAATTTGCTCATAAACAGCTATGCAATTAACCAACTTAAATATCGGATACTTAAAGTATGTTCTGCTATTAGTATGACTACACTTAGCAGAACCCATCCATGCAGGGGAGGTTAGGGACATTGCTTACAGTTTTGAACTTCGTTCAGAGATAGCCGCAAACGTTCATTCCGGTATTAATGTCGTTTGATTCCAAGAACCTAATAACGCACCTACAATCATCTTACTTTCCTCTCTCTTTGTGAATACTAACTCCAGGCAACTTGATCTCCAGCATTAACGCATTTGAATGCTTGCACGGACATGTTTAAAGAGGAATTCATCGGTGCAGTTGCATTCGGTAGCATCCATGCTCCTGGCCCTTAACTATCACAAGCTCTCTGTTTGCGTGCGGATCATTCAAATCACCCATAATTACCGTGCTTTGCCTCTGACTGTCCTCGCATAGTCAAATGATCCACTCCTAGTCTTTTTCTACGAGTTGGTTTGGAGACCTACAAACAACAGTCACAGTAGCACTTTTAGATCTAGGGACCAGAAGAAAACACTGCGGAATCCCCAAGTCATGACCGTTTGAACATTCCTCAGCAGGTTCGCATTCAACCGCATTACTCACGTATAGGGGAACTCCGCCACCTCCTCGTTTGCTTCGATATCGTCTTAGCTATTGATAGCCATCTTCTTTTATTCCACAGCGTTTGACATCTCAACTCAGCCACGCTTCAGTTAATATAATTACATTAGAACACATTTTGACCTCAATGATTAATACTTCACTGAGTTTATTCAATAGGCCTTGTACACTTCCATGATAGAATTTGTTTCCGTGCAAATTGTGGTGTAGACTTAATTACCCGGTCGTGTGACTTACGTCACAATGACGGACGCCCTCTACGGAAGCGGTATTTAACGTCAAACAGTCATTCCGTTCTTTATTACCATTCCCTTCTGTCCTTGTTTTTTTCATGGTTTTCAACTCCCCTTCAAAGCACTCCATTTCATCATCTCTTGTACAGCGTAGTCCGATTAAAAAACACCAATATGACCGAGGATTCCCTTTCTGTCCGTTTAAGTAGATGATCATTTCAAAGTTGCCTTTCCATAACTACCTTTAGAAGCATAGATTTTATCCTTTGAGACATCGCGTTACTTCTGCTATTTATTCGGAAATGTTCCGAACTCAAAATTTTCTCATGCTCGCTAATTTTTTCACTCAGACACTCTTGCAAGGTCGTGATGTCATCATTTGTTCTGCAACTAAGATTACAGCCAGTTCAGTCAGTCAGTCAGTGTATTTGAGGGAAATGGGCTTACGCCTTTGAACTCCCTATTTGTACATAAAAAATCGATAAACAAACAAAAATGTGAAGAAATTACAGCATTAAGTGAATGCATACATTGATTCACATATGTCACTAGTCGCATGGCTAAAAAGTCACATAGTCCGCTTGTTGCTGCAACATATATCTGTCAAGGCGACATTTAAATGCCTTCACAGATTGAGACATAACAACCGTCTCGGGCAGGTTATTCCACGGTTCCACGACACGGTTGGAGAAGAAATATTTTCTCACATTCAGTCTACCCTGTGGCACACGTAGCTTGAAGGGATGTCCCCGGAGGTGAGTTGTAGTGGCGAGTTGGAAAAAGTCATCGCGCCGAAGGGCACAATCCAAGCCGCGCACGATACGGAAAGTTTGTATCATGTCTCCGCGCAACTGCCTATAACTCAGAGGATAGAGATTAAGGTTAGTTAAGCGGATCTCGTATGGCAGTGCACTTTGACCTCTTACTAATTTTGTGGCTCGCCTCTGCACCCTTTCGAGCAGATCGTAATCCTGATGCGTCCACGGTCTCCAGGCCTGAATTGCATATTCGAGATGGGGCCTTATAAAAGTGCCGAAGACTTTGGTGAAGCAGTCTTCATCGAAAACTACGAAATCTATTGACGATTATACGCTGCGATCGGCTCACGGTATTTTCATCCAAGGGGCCCTGTTTAATAAAGCACTACCAATTTTAAGACTTTTCCAACTCGAACTTCAACATCATCGATATGGAGATCTATGAGGGCAGTTATTTCCCTCCCGAATCTACTTTTATATGTTGTTTTGCTGGCTGGCATTCTTTTTAAGTTGGGTTCAAAAATGCGCACGCTGTCTGCAGACTGGTTGCTTCCATCGATAGCTGTCGCATTTCATGTCCTCCTTTAACCAGTAAATCTTTATCAATCTCATTTTGTGTCTGCGGCTGCTGTTCGAGCGAGTCTGGCAACTTCGCCTTCGGATTCTGGCGACCGTCCAAGGAGCCCCTCCTGTGGCCCTTTATTTTTTTTACGTCTTGCAGCCCTGCCTTGCTGTCATTGACAAGTGCCCTACACACCACGTTCTTCTCTTTTGGTGATTCATGGTGCCCCTGCCAACATCAGCCTCACCTTCCCCCCTCTAGCCCTGCGGGGTTGGACGGGCTCTGAGGGGTCTAGGAGGGTTTGAAGGTGGGGGTTTTCAACGTGCATGCCCCTTTTATCCCCACGACCGCAAGGAATGCGCAGGAGATGCCACATTTACGTCCTTATAGTTCCTCCTTTAGTAATTCCGATTATGTCACGCAAAGGGCATTCAATACGAGGCGCAATGTCTCATCACTCCCACATATGGAAAGTCGAAGCTCCCCAAACCTCAAACGCCAGATGGCCCCGCCATATAAGCACGTCATACACGGCACCCAATATCTAACCTAGGACAAGGGATGCAAATTACAGGCAAAATATAATTTATTGGAACCAATGAAGGCTTTCGGAGTATAAGTACAATGAAAAATGCCCATTATTGTCGTAATTTATGGAAATCGTTTGGGTAACCCGTAACTTCATACGTCCTCGGATGGTTCCTATAGAGAAGGAAGACTATTTGTTAGAAAAGCCTGTGGACGAAGTAGATATAAGTAGCTGCCAAAGGAACGTAAGAACCTGCGTGTGCATTTTTTTAATTGGAGCAATTGTATTTTTATGTGAGACAATTAACTAAAAAATATAAACGTATAGAATCCGTATGACATAGGTAATAAAGCACTGTGAAAATCTGGTAATACAGACTCAGAACTACCGCAGGCAGGATAGAGGGCAGGTATACAGGCCGTCCAAAATTGTCAAACACACCTTCTTCGCGTGCGACGGTTCAAGGAATAGAAGAGATGCGGATCGTTTGAATCCTTTTTACGTACGAGCGCCGTTGAGGCCACTCTAAGAAGGAACTATTGAAGTCCGAATTTTCATCCTGAGAGGACCGAACTATTCTATCATTCGGCAGCCTCTCAAATCAGGAATGTAAATGCACCATGGTAGTTTAAATTGCGTCAGGTTATTTATTGTGATGAAATGTGTAAAGATGCCTTGGGGTGCGTTCTGCAGAGTCGACCTCGCTCTCAATGTCCCTCTCACATCTCCCATGCTATAATCAGCTGCGAGAGCATTTCAGCCAACTTTTGGTGGGAAAGCACCTATGAAGAGGCATTATGTATGTTTATTTTACCTCAGATCTTGCAAAATTGCTCAGAAACACTGAACTAATAGTATCTGCCAGGGGCGGTTAACTGGCTTAATTGCTTGCATCCGACCTGAGTGCCTTATTAAGAGAATAATTCCTCCGAGCAATCACAAAAGTGAAAACCCATAAAAATTTAATTAAAATACCATATCTCTCTTATAGGTTTGGACGAACGAAGACGCCAATCACCGCAAGGTAAAAGTTCATGTAACACAGGTTCTAACACGACATGTAAACTTTGATGCAATTTTTTTACTAGATGAGTGTCATATGCAACTGATTTTGACTTCTAAACTAATTAACTTAACTTGTGGCTGGAAAGCACGCATAGAAATGCAAAGTTAATAAAGTTTTACGTAAGGCTTCGAGTAATTCTAGAATATCAAGTGCATCAATTACGCAATATTTTCCCATCTTCTGATTATATCTGTATTACCGCTTACAGTAGGCATCAAGGCAGTTCTGCTGGCCTTTAAAATGTTATAATATTCTGCCTAGGTGTGCATCAAGTTACGATGCATTTGGCTCGATCAACTTATGTAAGGCCTCTCGATTAATACTTCACTATAAGGAGTTACCTAAATTTCCAGTTTTCAGTCAGACTAGGACGTCAGCCAGCCAGACTTAGAAAGGGCTACAAAAAAGGAAGAACAAAGGACAGATGAAGATCTTCAAATAACACTGGCCTAGACGAATGTCATCAGCTTGGTCGAGAGCAGCTTCCCATTGTTTGTGAACGTTTATTAATAATAGTCCCAGAATGTGTTTCCGTTCCGAAAAGACCTATTGATTTATCTAAGTCTGTGATTTCCATCAAAGGGTATTGTGGTTTATAAACACCGCTCACGAGGTGTCAAAACCCCATGGGTGTTCCATTCTAAACGGCGATTTTAATTCAAGGATGCC
>CACRXP010000663.1:0-32050 GCA_902702965.1 Spirometra erinaceieuropaei
CAAAACGGGTCAGAAAGGCAAGGAAGACTGGGCAGTCATGCACACGACCTTTATACCCAGCGGGAGTGTAAGCACATCTACCGGCAGGGAATTAGCTGTCAGAGAACTGCCTGCGCATAACAGACTGCAAAGGCCATGGCTTGTTGATCCTGGCGTAGCAGACGCTTAGATTCCTTGAACATCACCCACCACTAGCACGGAAACAGAACCCCACACGCAAGTGGGAATCGTGTTCTTCGCCACCCACCCACCCCCCCACCCTGCACGTCGCCTGTATGATGTTAACATACGTGAGATCCGAGTAGTGAACATCCCATTATGCGAAACTCTGGTAGATTGCGCGGGAATCAGGTCGGTTGTGTGGCACACGCAGACTGGCCGTTCTTGGTCATTTCGGCCAATAAGTCTAATCTCACCAACTGCCTGGGACTATCACCTGGCATAGAGGAGACGGAAGGGAGAGTGGGGTCGACACTCAGTGCATAATTCACGGTGCGATAACAGTCGTAACTTAGAAGGCTGCCATTGGGCGCAATAACCTGCTTATTCTTACATGACTGAGACTCAGGCTACAATGACTCCGTCTTAATGTGGCCTTTATGGTAATCCTTTCTAGCACTTCCACCCAATTGAGATCCGAGCCGTCTCTCCTTTCACTGATGTCTAGAATCCTGGTCTTTTGTGTGTGGGCCAGGATGTGTGGTGGCACCCCTAGGCGCGAGTCAACCACGTGCGTCTGATCTCGCCTCCGGTCTCCTTGCCTAGGTGCGGAGGTGGGTGGGGGTGGAGAGATTGTGTTGGATGCTGCGCAAGGCTTCTATCCCCATAAACTAATTCATGCACATGTCATCGTGGGGAACGGCGGTCGCACTGCCATTATGAAGCCTGACGATTGAAGAGGTTAGCTTGTTGGTGGTCTGGACCAAATCAGTATTCTCACGCCAGACATTCGCGTTTACGTATTAGTATTATCATGTTAGCTAACGCTGAGGAAAGTTTACCTAGAGCGGAAGAAGTGAGAGCGTTTAGAGGTAGTAAACAATCTGGAGTTGGGATGGGGGAACATGAATAAGGGTAATGATTAGTCCCTCCTACGGGAAGGAATGTCCCAATGGGGGGGAATAGTAACTAGTTATAATTATTTTGGTAACAGAAATTGGCCTCGAGCCCTCCATTTCACAAAAAATCAGGATTTATCACTCGCACGCTTTACAACGCGAAGCAGTAGGGTATTTAGGTAGGCAGGTATTTCTATCTGCGACTCTAGAATTCAGAAATACGAGAGTGTGTTATTAGATAAATGGAGGCGGTAGTCATCAGGAGCCGTAAAATCACCAACATTCATAATTCGGACGTGTCGACCCGAGAAGACGTCAGTCCATTTACGAACACCTGCATTGAATGCAAATGCATCCGATGCCTACTGCGTCCAAAACTACAGTCTGTGGCTGTTCTTTATCGATCCTGGATCCGAAAGCTCGGGCGAGTATTTTTCAGTCATGGGTCGTTTCATATTTAACCTACAATAAATGTAGTAGTCTCGAGGTTAACACAAATAATTGCCGGTCTATCTAAGAATGAATGCTCCTCAGATGCTCCCATCGAGCACTTCCATAACTAGATCCAAAATGTAAGGTCAGTGCAGAAATCCCCTGAGTGTGCTAGTGCAGTAGGCCTCTTGGCATTCGCCACCCTTTAATTTGGTAGAACTCTCATACAATATCAGTATAAAGGAACCACGACAGAGGAATTGACGATGTCCACAATAAACGAATTACTTCTGCCTCGAAGACATTCACATATGAACACCTCGGGCACCAATGTGTTCTGACCGTCCTAGATATAACTATTTGAGATTCCATGAAAAAGTAGTTCTCATTATCAAAAACGATGATCCCTATAGGGCGGGTATGCGGAATCTGGAGGTAATAGCTTCTCTACAACATCCACATGCGGTTGATTGCCAAATCCACCGGCGACAGTGATTCTTCCCATGCGTGTGGTCCGCATGACGGCAGCTGATATCCGGGATGAGCTAGGAACTACAAGGCTGGAGTAGGAAACACACGCAATGATCGTAGCTGTACGCCGGTCTCGTCGCAATGGAATTGCAAGTGATCGACCAGACCGATACGGGGACAACTGAGGTAGAATTGACTGGGTTTCTCAGCTTGATTTACGTGAGCAGCCTGTGTCTCCGCCCGTATAGTAGAGTTTTCAAGACGAACACTCCGGACATTTTGAGCTTCGTGTTGATTCGATGTCCGGGACGATTCGAGAAGGAGGCCTGCAGTCGTCCGAACGTCTGGCTAGCTTTGGAGATCCGATGGGCCACTTTGTCGCCTGTGCGTGAGAGTTTGCTGTCCAAATAGACGAATCTGTCTGCGGTTATCATTTTGGGGTTCTTGCAATGATGCGAGAAAGGTTGTATTCAGTTCTGCGTCCACCCAACTCGGCCACAACCCCCAACGCGCCGCCGCAAATCAGCGTGAATGGGACCCAATTACAAGTGGTGGAGAACTTCCCATACCTGGGCAGTACTCTCTTCCGCAACACCAAGATCGACGACGAAGTCGCCAACAGGATCTCGAAAGCCAGTCAAGCCTTCGGTCGCCTCCAAAGCACAGTTTGGAATCGTCATGGTCTCCAACTGAGCACGAAGCTGAAGATGTACAAGGCCGTCATCCTGCCGACACTACTGTATGGAGCGGAGACTTGGACGGTGTACGCAAAGCAGGCACGTCGTCTGCACCACTTCCACCTCAGTTGTCTTCGCGCACCCTGAGGCTGAAGTGGCAGGATCGCATCCCCGACACCGATGTGCTGGAACGGACGGGAATCGTCAGCATCTACTCCATACTGAGGCAAATGCAGCTGCGCTGGAGCGGCCACCTGGTGCGCATGGACGACGAGCGACTACCCAAACGAATCTTCTACGGAGACGTCGCGACGTGTTCTCGTCGTCAAGGAGGCCAAATTCGCCGCTATAAGGATACTCTGAAGTCCTCCCTGAAATGCCTGCAAATCAACCCCACCAACTGGGAGGAGCTCGCACTCGATCGACCGACCTGGAGGAGAACAGTGAAGACAGGCGCTGCGATCTACGAAGCCAACCGCATCGCTGCCGCCAAAGCGAAACGTGAAGCCCGCAAATCACAACTTCGCCCAGTAAGCAACGCCGCCGCACAACCGCTTCCAATGTGTCCTCGATGTCAACGGACATTTCGGGCTCGAGTCGGACTTGCTGGACATCTTCGGATTAACTGCGCCTCTCGAACGGCACCAACCATCGTCCCCCCGCCTGCCTCTTCCTCCTCCTCTCCGCCGCCAACTAACCCTGACAATTCTTCTGACCCACTACTTCCATCATTCTCCTCCTCCTCCTCCCTTTCCTCCTCCTCCTCCTCCTCCTCCTCCTCCTCCTCGCCCACTGCTCCAACGGCGGCCGCTCAGGCGACTGTCCCACGCACAGCAACCGACACTACCACCACCTCCCCCGACTCCAGGGATGAGGATCGGGACTACACCTGCCCTCACTGCGACCGAACCGTCACCTCACATATCGGCCTGGTCGGTCACTTGCGAATCCATCGCACAGAGACTGGCGAACCAGTGCGCGAAGCACCAACCTACACCCACCGCACTCGCCTCCACTGCCCACACTGCCCTCGCACTTTCAGGCATCGCATGGGCCTTTTCGGCCACATGCGCATCCACGAGAGCGGCCTTGCCCGCACTCCCGACACACCCACTACATCCAACACATCCACCGTGCACACCCCCACTCTCGTTCCATCCGTCCGCGACACCACCACCACCGCCTCCTCTGTAGCTGACACTGACACCGTAGACTGCTCATGCCCACACTGTCCACGCACATTCACCTCACGCATCGGCCTGGTCGGTCACTTGAGAATCCATCGCACAGAGACTGGCGAACCAGTGCCTAGAGCACCCACCTATACCCACCAAGCTCGTCTCAACTGCCCACACTGTCCTCGCACTTTCAGGCATCGCATGAGCCTATTCGGCCACATGCGCATCCACAACGACCTGCGGTAGACAACCGCTGGTCACACCACACATTCCCTCACTCCCTACCTCCTCCACCACCACCATCACCCCACCAGAAATCAACACTCACACACCTCATTCACCCAACTACCACCTCCCACGCAAGTGGGAAGTCCGCATCTCGACTCGGTCCCCATGCGGCTTCGACTGCATGGGTGACTTGAGTCCGAGACTATCCCGACACGTCAAGCGTCGTGGATAGGAAGGTTGCTGATTGACGCCCGCTCTCGGTTCACGCAGTTCGTCGCGTTGTGTGTGTGTTGTGTGGAGTGGCGGACTGGTGGGCTGGGAACGGGCTGAAACCGCACCTTCCACGGCACTCTCACGCAAGTGAGAGACACCCCGTTCAACCCCCGTTGTGTGAAATCCTGCTTTTGTGTGTATGGGGGCCAGGTCGTGCCGTGGCGCGCGCAGTCATGGTCAGTCGACCATGACAGCCACCGCGCCCATTCCCGACTCCAGTCTACTGACCGGCTCGGACAGCGGCTGGGGTGTGGGAGTGGCAAGGGCGAGTGAGGTCGACGACTCAGCGCACTTTCTCCTCACTATAAACAATCTGATGCGCTTGAAGCTATCACGGTGCGCTAAAAGCCGTGGCTTGGAAGGTTGCCAACTGACGGGGTACCTTGGACCTCCTCCTTGACCGGAGGCGGTCTGAGAGTCAGGCTGCAATGGCTCCTTTTTAATGTGGCCTTTATGGCACTCCCATCACAGTGTGGGATCCGAGCCAGGCGCTGGCGGCACGCCCAGGTGCGGCTTCGGTCGTTCCAGCCTCCAAATCTCTCTTGTGTTTGTTGAAATCCTGGTTATTTGTTGTGTGGACCAGGGGGTGTGGTGGAACGCCAAGGTGAGGGTCCGTCCGAGCCATCCACCTGCGGCCTCTCTCGTCTCCGGTCTTCTTGACACTGTCTTGACACCGGGCTCGGGCGAGGGAGGAGGAGAGTGTGTAGGTAGATGCTACGCAAGTCTACCGGCACTATAAGCCCCTGCGTAAGTCACCGTCCCTGCTCCCATTGCTGCTGCAACTGTGGGGCACACGGTGGACATCATCGAAACCGATGGTCGAACTGTCATTCAGTTCTGCGTGACGGTTGGTTTATGGTAACCGTTATGTCTGTGTTGCCGGTCGGCTCAGTCCTGGCGCATCCGGAGGAGAAGATATTCATGCTGTGCTGTAGGTACGGTTCTGTCATTTTGTCGGGCGCGCAGTCTCTGTCTTGATAACAGGCCCAGGTGGGGAGGAGAGTGTGTTATATGCCGCTCACTTCTTCTTTCACCAAAAACTAATTCACGCGCAAGTCATCCTGCCTGTATCACTTTGCTATGGGCCGAACGTTGAACATCGTCGGTTGCGACGACTGAACTGGCGATGGGTGATGGCTAACGGGTTCTTCTGTGCTGTGCGTGTGTGCTGATGAGGAGAGGCGTGGTTACTTGGCTTGACTGGCGGTGTTTTACCGCTGGTTTTCATGTTTTCTCCTGTGACCGAATACGTCCATTTGGTGACTGGATTTGCGTGGGCAGCGTAGGCAGTCAAGGCGGGTGTGGTTGGTGTATGTTGGTGCTGCAGGCTCTGGTTCTCTGTGTGATGGATTCGCAAGTGACTGATCAGGTCAGTGCATGTTGTGCATTTGTGACGGAAATGTGGACAGGATAAGTTGGGAGCTGCTGAACGGTTGTGATGCTGTTACTGTCCACCACGCAGAAGTCTTCGTCGCAGAGGATGAGGTAGGGATGATGGAGGAGGTGGGGATCGGCGACATCGACTGTGGCGTGGAGTGGAATCGGTGACTGATAATACCACGAGCGGTCCATCTGCGCGTGCCACACACACGACTATCCCAGACGAGCTAGGGACCACAGGACTGGAGTAGGAAATGCACGCAAGGACAGTAGATGTGGAGTAAGCTCTGCCGAAGGTGAATCAAGAACTTCAACGGAAGTGGTGGAGGACAACAGCCAAAAGGAAGTCTCCATACAGAAGAGTGGCAGGGAGGGTGCAAGAATTGTGAATGCCAGTCCCTCGAGGAAAAACGAAGCTAGAAAATTACGGTAAATAAACGTCCAGAACTGAGACAAAAATATCACAAGCCGTATTTTTGTAGGCCGGGGAGACAAAGTTACAAACTGGATGGATTCTTCGGTGGGACATGCTGGGTGGAATAAAGTATTTGGGTTATGGGAGACGAATAAAATGCCCACTTGACCGCAAACATGCAAAAGACGTAATAAAAATAAATATCTAAAATTCAATCATTTGCAGAAGCGGGGACTGTAACTCAAAAATGCTCAAGCCAGGGATATGGTCTACCCAATATTCTCGTTACGCGCTAGGGGAGTTTCTATATCCGCAGCTAGTCAGAGAGACTCACGAATACTGTGCGAATACTGTACAATTACATTACATCGCCAGCTTCCATCTTTTCCTATAATAGCCTTATGCCTATATAACGCTTCTTCTTCCCTTTTGTATGGATGAATATTATGACATAATAACGACTCTATTCAGATAGGTCTTGGCCAAAATCCACGTCCAGAACTTCACTGGCCCGGTGTTTGCTATCTTTGACGTCCTTGGCCTCTACACCGAACATGTGGACGACCATGAATTGGATGTCGTTAGAACAGTGCAAGAAAGTGGTCCAGGAAGAACTGGAACAGACGTGTGTTTAAGATATTCCTTCCTGAACTCTTCGAAAAAATCTTTGGTGTTTTCGACAGAGCTCATTTGGATTGCGGGATACCAGCTGGGATACCGCAGATGAGAAAAAACATTGATCTCCTCAACCTAGTGCAAGACAGGGCAACGAAGGTGGCCGATGGGCCTGAGAATTTATCGCAGCAGAATAGATTAAAGATCTCGGGTCTCTTTCGCCTACGTAATATCCTACTCCGGACAAATTTCGATCGTCCATGGCCATGCTTTCCCGCAGACATCAGAGGACATCTTTAAGTTTGCAACCAAAAGTGACTTACGCGCCCATCTGTTCAAGGTAGGAGTGAAACGCACACAACAAGACCTCTGAGAATTTTTCTTAAGCCAACGAATTGGTGGACTATGGGACCCGTTCCCAGCGAAATGATGTCGGCCGATACCATACTTTATTCTAAAAGAAGTTTTGGTTGCAAAATATTTGGCAAAACTCGTCTTTCATGCCATTATTACTGGCAAAAAACCTTTTATAATATTTCGGTATCTACTCTACTTCCTTATTGATCCGCACAGAACAGCAGAGGTCCTTTTTAATTTTGTATTTACGAGGTGTACTTAGGAGACCTGACAGGATTCCGATGAGAGTTGTAGGAGAGTTTGCCGGCGACTTTGCGGAACCATTATAAATCTTTTCCAGTAGCCGCTCGATATCGTATTTCTCGCCGTGGACTGGAAAACGGCATAGATAAAGCGGTCAGATGTCGGATGCAGTCATATGACAACGTGCTTTCCTTTTTATTGTCTTAATGTTACAAGGAAGGTAAACATCAAGGAGCTGCTTAGATATTTGGAAAACCGTCACCATCTCTTCAGTGCCCAGCATAGTTTTTGCGGTGGAATTCAACGTAGGACGAACCTAATTTACGAAATGTAAATGTGAGCTAGTTTGCTATTATGGTCTTTGGTAGTTGGCCACGCCAGTAACTATGAGACAAGCCGAGAGCTTTTGACATCAGAGAAACAATTCCTGAATAGGTTGAACATCCTTTAGTCGGGCAGTCCACACAACCGCTGCCCACGGCAACCGAGGTATTCGCAAAGTTCACTGCCGTGACCGAAATGTTTTTGCGTTTTAATCAGTGGTTGTGCAGGAAATCGACTATAAATGCATCATGGTTACAAGCAACTCCAAGATTTACAAAGGCATTCAAGCTTTACTGATGAGGTGAAACTGTAAGAAAATAATTGCCGACAGGAACGATGGTCTACCAGTAGTTCCCGCCCTTCAGTGCAATCAAGCATACCATAGCGCTCCCTCGAAATTGAATTCAAGCCCCAAGAACACACACAAGATACATGGACACGACACATTGATTAGGCAGAACAGAGGATGACTGCCGCTTTTGAGTGCTGAACACATCAAAGCCTGAACTCGAACGTTCGAATTCTGAGTGTCAGTATGAGTAAGGGAGAACAAGACTGATCGAACACCAGAGCCATATGTTTGTTTGTTTGAGCTTTCGAAGTCATGCAGGAGTCCAAGCTCAGAGATGAAAACAGCAACAGAGTAAGCGACAGTTAGAGGGGGTGTTTGCTAATCAACAATCTGCGATGTGGGCGTAGAGGTAGCCGCACAGGGCTCTGTGTGCCGTGCCAACTTGATGCCTCGACTGACTGTGTTCTCACCCGAGGTCAAGGCTTCAATTAGACAAATAAACATGGTTCTGATGTCCGACCAGCCTTGTTCCTCCAAGGTAAACGTCCACGATGGAAACAAGACAAACTGAGAATTGTTTGAGGCCTCGGCGTCGGATGAGAACTCAATCAGTCGATTTATCGATTTGGCGCCAACATAAGGAGCACTGCGCCGCCGCCTCTACTCCTACGTCACTGATCGTTTATTGGCAACCTCCCCCTATAAATGTAGTCCTCTCTTTTGCTGATTTTGTCACTGACAATGGCCTCCTGCATGAGTTCAGGAGGACAAGCAAATAAATAAATTGCTCCTGCACTCCACCAGTCTTGTTTTCCCTTAAATCAAATTCTTTTTTGCGCTGCTGTAAGGTAGACTAGGCAGTCTTCTGAGTTTTAGCTTAAGAGCACTTCTCCAATCTCCAATCTCTGTGCAATGACGCACATTGACTGGACGATACCGGTCTAAAGAGCTAAGATTCAGTGAGATTACAACGTACGACAAAGACTTCGAAGGGGAGCTACCAAACTGGGCAGAAGCCAAGCGACGTTGCCGTAAACAGCGCACCTAAATAACGTAAGTCCATTTTCTCCAAGGAATAGGAAATTGTATGGAGACCTGATGCAAGTTCGCCTAATTGACTGGGTTGAAATAGGCCCCACCTGTATCGCGCAAAGCTGGATATGAAAAATATTTCCTCTGGTACCAAGTAAATTATGATTTTTTACTTCAGGGCCTATGCCTGCTTCAAGTGGTTGCTCATATCTTCCTCAAATAAAACGAACATAAAATAATCAAGATGAACGATGTATTGATAATGCCATAACCATTAATGTTGATCGATGTGCCGGTCTGTCGAGGTGAATAACATAGGTCACGTCTAAAAATACACAAAACCTGTTTAACAATTTGTATGAATTCAAAAATGGAGCAATCACCTCCAGATTTGCCTCATCAACGATGATTGGTTCATACACCCTAAAATTGTCGTTCCTTCTGTTTTTTACTACTTTCTCTGCATAGGTTTGATAGCTCACGAAACTAAAGGGTGCTCGGCTAGTCTTCTACTTTACTTACACATACACCTACCACTCTGACTTTCGTTTCTATTCGTCGACCTGTAGTGCTTGACTGAGAACACTTTTATCGGAAAGTTGGCTGACCACAATGAAGGAAAGAAATGATGGTTAATATTTCGACTGGTCTCAATGGCAACGGCATCTATGCACTACTGGTTCACTACAGATTAAATGCAACGGTCGTATTTAGTGGTTCCTGACTGCCGGCCAATGTCTCATTCCTCTTGGCTAACCTGTTATACCGTTCGGAATCGGACACACGGCATCGTCCATTGGCGATCAATAGATTGATCAACATTGGCTGGCTATTCCGGAGATTTTCTACCACCCCTTGGTAGGTTTGATAGTTGAGAGAATCCTATTAGCTGATAGCGTGAACCGCAGAAGGGGATAAAAGATGAAGTTGGCGTCTGCCTTTATTGTCAAATAGGCGAGGGGTATTTGCTTGCCTGGCATGCTTACAAAGACTCACTATGAACTCTTCAGCTTTATTTGGAGTTTAGGTCAACCGTTTTCGTATGCAGCGTCTTGGCAATGAACAGCCATTCAGTTTTAATGCATTCTTGAAGAGCTTCCCTTCAGTTATGCGGATATGAAAACGAGGACTTGGATCTGTACATCAAGATACGAACTCTGAAACTATTTTCATAGATGCTTTGGTTTTTACCTCACCAACCTTATCCTAGACCTAGATTCGACTGTCGCTGTATGCTTCGGAGACTGCATCGCTTGTCTCAAACGGTGTGTGCACCTAACCCCTATCGACCACAGGTGGCGTAGAGTAGTGAAATGCCCTCCACTCAAACCCCTATCTGAATCGCCTGCAGAAACATCGAGCTTAGGCCTAATTCGCAGCTCCATACGCCTGTATTCTCTCCTCCAATGCCCTTTTAATTTGCAAGGCTGCAGTGAAGATCGAGCTGAGGGGTGCGTCATCCACCTGGCACCGGGTCGATGCTCTCTTTACTTACAGCACGCGAGCGTGGTTTCAGTGTGCACATTGTTACCCCCCCTCCACCCACCCCACTTCCTCCCAGATCAGCTGTCATTATTGTTAATCGAAGCACCTCGGCTGACGTGAGTCTGCTCGAGAAGACCCGCAGAAATACTCGACAGGCAAATTGAGTTGCCAGAGATTTGTGAATGATGGGTGTAGCCCATCAGATCACCCTTTTCCGTCCTAATTGTGGGTTTTAACTAGATTTAATGGACTGCTGACAGAGCTCTGATTATGAGAAATGCTGTCGTTACTCCCGTAAGTTCATATGAATTCCGAGAGTGTCTTTATGATTAGACAAGGTATGCAGCCATCTACCAGTATTTGAATGTTAGAGGACATCTTGTAATGACAGTTATTCATGAAGCTCGGTTGTCAAGACGAATCCCATCGTTAGGTGTGTAAAGTTAGGATAATTTTGGAAAGATTCCCGATGATTCTATTTGACTGTAACAAGTGCGTTGTGGCTATCGAAAAAAACCGAACATAATCGACTACCTATCGCTACGGGAATAAATAATGCAGACAAAACAAAGCCCCATTGATGGACTATAAATTTAAATACATCTCACTTGATTACCACGATGGTTGCCCGTTCAATTATCTTTCATAGGCCTACATGCGAAAAGTATGTATCTGTGTTTCTTTAGTTTATCTCACATTCAAAGTGCATTACTTATATCTCATCCACACTTCGTATTTTTTTTTCCATTTCACTAAAGAAGGCATGGATTTTGCAGTTTGTGAAGAGACCACGAATCAGGTTACTTCGAAGGATGTCGAAGTCCAGCTTTTCGTGTGGCAAGCAGACGTCCGTCATGATTGCTGCCGACGACAAAAAGATGAGAAGAAAATGAAACGGCAACGGTATAGAGAAGGACCTCACTTAACTGTCAGTAGACTGTGGATCGTGCCATACGCGATTTATGGTGAAGTAAGTTTTATGGGTGGGACAGCACGCTAGAAAGTAAGCTGACAAAGTAAAAAAACACAGAAAGTGCCTGAATTTATGCCGAAAGTTTTGTCCTACGCTATTGTGTAAAAACGGAAATGAGAGCAGTAATTATGCAATAAACAAAAAGTAAATTTCACAAAATAACGGATTTTCAGTTAAAGTGTGAGGTCGTGGGAAGTAATCATTGTTGGCAGTGTACTTTCTACAACAGTCTGCAGATGTGTGTCCAGACAGAACCCTATATGACACGATCCACAGTCTACTGACAGGTAAGTGGGGTCACTCTCTATACCGTTGCCGATTAAACCAATGCTTGACGATTGTTCTATGTCCCTAAGGATGACAGGAATCTTGTTGTTTCGTGAAGAAAACGCGAATCAGGTTACCTCAGGTGATTTTGGCATCCATTTGATATTTTGAAACCAGTCATGGAAGTGCTTGATGGTAACATTTAGGGAGATTGCTGTGGTGGCATCCATACGCATGAAGACCAATACCTTTTTTGTATTAGCCCCGAGACCACTAAACTTATTACAAAGAAAACATAAAATGACCCATGACTAAACAATATTTACTCAAGAATTCGAATGCATGACTGATCAAAAACAGTAACTGCATGAAACTGTAGACGCACATTGTGCATCGGCACCTCTGAACGTCGTGCCTCATTTTTCTCAAGGCATATTTTCCTCAGCATTAGCTAACATGACAATACTAGCACATGAAGAAGAATGTCTTACGTGAGAAATGAGGTTTGGTCCAGACCAGCCTTTTTCATCTTCAGGCGTCATGATGACAGGCCGGCCATCGTTTACGACGATGACCACCTTGTGCCCCTCGACAGGGTGAGCGCAGGGATGGTGACTTGCGCGTGAATTAGTTTATGGGGATAGTAGCCGTGGACAGAATCCACTGCATTCTATACACCCTCATTCACCTCCACCCCGTGCTAAGACCTAGGCAAGGAGACCGGAGGCGAGGTCAGGTGCACGTGGTTGACCCGCGCCTAGGGGTGCCACCACACATCCTGGTCAAAACAAAACAAGATTCCAGACATCACGGAAAGGAGAGACAGCTCTGATCTTGGCTGGGTGGGAGTACCATAGAGGCCACATTGAGAAGGATTCACTGTAGCCTGAATCTCTGTCCTGTGAGAATAAGCAGGTTATCCCGTCCAATGGCACCGTGAATTATGCTCCAGGTGTCAACATCACTCTCCCTTCCCTCTCCTGTGTGCCAGGCGATACTCATAGACGGTTGCTGAGATTGGACTTATTGGCCGAAAAGACCGCGAACGTTGGGTGGTTGGTTGGACTTCTTGACTATGTGATGGCAACGGGCCCAGGGGAAAAGGAGGTCGTGCGGAAGACGCTGTGCAAGTCTACTCCCATTATAAACCGATTCCCACTCGATTCACCCTACCTGCTTCAGCTCGCTGTGGGTCACACGGTAGACATCGTCTATTGCAACGGTTGAACTATAGTTGGGTGACAGCCAACGGGTAATTCGCACCGTGAATTATGCACTGAGTGTCGACATCATTCCCTCACTTCCCTCTCCCCTATGCCAGGCGATAGTCCCAGGCGGTCAGCAAACTATGGTTGGGGTAAAAATTATTGGTCAAAAAGACCACGAACGGTCCGTCTGAGCATGCCACACACGCAACCTGGACCCTCACAGTCTGTCAGGATTTCGCATGAGTGGGGCTCATTGTTCGGTTCCCTGTCGTACGTTAATAAAATGGAGAAGACATGGAAAGGAGAAAGAGAACGCGATTCCCACTTGCGTGTGGGGTGCCCTTCCGGTGCTTGTCAGTCAGTCAGTCAGTGTATTTGAGGGAAATAGGCTTACGACTTTGAACTCCCTATTTGTACAAAAAAGATCGATAAACAAGCAAAAATGAGAAGAAATTACAGCATTAAGTGAATGCAGACATTGATTCACATATGTCACTGGTCTCATGGCTAAAAAGTCACAAAGTCCGCTTGTTGCTGCAGCATATATCTGTTAAGCCGACATTTAAATATCTCCACAGATTGAGACATGACAACCGTCTCAGGCAGGTTATTCCACGGTTCCACAACGCGGTTGGAGAAGAATTATTTTCTCACATTCAATCTATCCTGGGGCACACGTAGCTTGAAGGGATGTCCCCGGAGGTGAGTTGTAGCGGCGAGTTGGAAAAAGCCATTGCACCGAAGGGCGCAGTCCAAGCCACGCACGATACAAAAGTTTGTATCAAATAACCGCGCAACTGCCTATAACTCAGAGGATAGAGATTAAGATTAGTTAAGCGGATCTCGTATGGCAGTGCACTTTGACCTCTTATTAATTT
This sequence comes from Spirometra erinaceieuropaei, assembly GCA_902702965.1. Classification (NCBI taxonomy): domain Eukaryota; kingdom Metazoa; phylum Platyhelminthes; class Cestoda; order Diphyllobothriidea; family Diphyllobothriidae; genus Spirometra; species Spirometra erinaceieuropaei. The sequence continues at coordinate 13,787 of CACRXP010000663.1, forward strand.
TGTTGCTCGTCTCTGCACCCTTTCGAGCAGATTGTAATCCTTATGCGTCCACGGTCTCCAGGCCTAAATTGCATATTCGAGATGCGGCCTTACAAACGTGCCGAAGACTTTGGAGCAGCAATCTTCATCGAAAACTGCGAATGCCCGCTTGATGGCATACAGCATTGAAGTTGCGGCCTTGGCCGCCTTACAACACTGTGCAGAAGGCTTTAGGCTGTCTGCAACCAAGACTCCAAGATCTTTTTGAGTTTCTGCTTCTCGGAGTGGCATTCCGTTTAGATGGTATTGCCGCATACTAGGGGTCTGATTTCCGAGGCGCAGAATGGTACATTTGTTCAAATGGAAGGACAAGAGCCATCTGCGGGACCACTCGTCCAATCGACAAAGATTTTCTTGGAAGTTGGTCTCATCGGCAGCATTCTGGATAACTTTCCGGATCAAAAGAAGAGGAGGCGTTCACCGGGAGAGGTGTATTTGAGGTCTGACGTTTCGGGTAGTCGTTTCTTATACCCATCTTCAGAGACTGAGCAGTCGTGCACACGGCTTTCCTTTTTATGGCGCACTTTGTCCAATGCCTGGCCCATCAATGCCGCCTGTGTGGCTGCATCCGACCCACATGTCACCGTGACCTGAATCCCGCCCATCTTCGTCGGCCGCGGTGATAATTGGCGGCCCCGATTTTCCTGCGCCGTGACTGTCCCCCGTCAAGAATGTCCGTAAAACCAGATAAGGGGGAGGTAAATTGATGTGGCGGTTGACAGAACTGTCTGTAGACATCCAGGCTTCTTGCACCTGCCTTGCCGTATAATCATCACCTCGGCCCACAATTTCAACGGCGTCAAAGTTGATCACGTGTCCCATTTAGTCGGCATGGGTTGCTACCTCCGACTTTGGGTCCAACCTTCGCACGGCCAACTTATGCTCGTGCATGCGCGTTTGCAGCCGTCGGCCGGTTTCCCCAACGTAGTTACACATTCCGCAGCTGCACTGAAGTCGGTAGACAACAGCCGACACCTCCTGTTTAGGGATCGGGTCTTTTGGCCGCATCACTTGCCGGCGGATTGTTGAGTCGGGCCTGTGGGCAACGCCTATTTCGAGCGGCGCGAGGGATCTGGCTACGGCTTCGGAGACCCCCTTCATGTATGGAATGCTCCGCCACGATTTTGGCTGAATAGGTTCTTCATTCCGCATCCTTGGTTGCTTTCGGCCCCGTTCAACGAATGTTCGCGGATAGCCGTTGGCTCTGAAGAGTTCTTGGAGGAGCTTCATCTCGGCAGTTGAAATTGTGGGCCGAGGTGATGATCATACGGCAAGACAGGTGCAAGGAGCCTGGATGTCTGACAATCGACAGTTCGACCATCGATTTCGATGATGTCCACCGTGTGCCCCACAGACTGCATTGTGGGAGCAGGGACAGTGACTTACGCAGGGGTTTATAGTGTCAGTAGACTTGCGTAGCATCTACCTACACTCTCTCCTCCTCCCCCGCCTGAGCCCGGTGTCAAGACAGAGTCAGGAAGACCGGAGACCGGGGAGGCCGCAGGTGGATGGCTCGGACGGATCCTCGCCTTGGCGCTCCACTCCGCACCCCCTGGTTCACACACAAATGATCAGGATTTTGACCACAAGACAAAAGGGTGATGGCAGTGTGCCAGTTGTGCGACGAATGCCGGCAACTGGGTCTGCCAGCGCACCCCGCAAATGTTGGCATTTGTTATTGCGCACAGATAACGCCTGCCAGAGTTCGATGTGGCCCCCGTGTTGGTCCAGCGCATTTAACACGTGGCCCGTCTTGAGGACACGAAACTGAGTCAACCAATCCCGAGATGACGACCTTAACCAATCATGGAATCCTTTTGTCAGATTCGGTCTAGAGGTTAATTGTTTTTGTACGCCCGTTGTCTGAAGACGAGCTGGGGATCCAGTCTTAAAAATTTGCACAATGCAGTTTTCTGTTTCCAAAAGAATTCCATCTTGCTAATTTATACGTATACAAATGGCCATTTTCGGCTTATTGGCCGCCATCAATCCGGGGCGTGCAACACCTGGCATTCGATCCCGCGATCGCGGGGGAAAGAGGTCATACGAGTGCACCAGCAATCGCTCACGGGGAGACCAAAGACAATCCTCAGCCAGAAGGCAGGTCAGAGTTTGTGCGTAAGCAATGTCTGTGACACGGGACAGGCGGCGAGACAGAACAGTTCTAGACTAGCATGAACTGACACCCCCATCACTTTGATAATGGAAATCAGGAAGTTTCCCAAAAGTCAACACAAGCACAGTGAAATCCACAAAATCACCCCTCGTTCCTTGTCTTCATTTGGGGAGGATGAACGATGTACTTTAACTGGACCTCAAATCTTCGCTCATTGCGGCCTGGATGTCTACAGACTATTCTGTCAACCGCCACATCAATTTACCTCCCCCTTATCTGGTTTTACGGACATTCTTGACGGGGGACAGTCACGGCGCAGGAAAATCGGGGCCGCCAATTATCACCGCGGCCGACGAAGATGGGCGGGATTCAGGTCACGGTGACATGTGGGTCGGATGCAGCCACACAGGCGGCATTGATGGGCCAGGCATTGGACAAAGTGCGCCATAAAAAGGAAAGCCGTGTGCACGACTGCTCAGTCTCTGAAGATGGGTATAAGAAACGACTACCCGAAACGTCAGACCTCAAATACACCTCTCCCGGTGAACGCCTCCTCTTCTTTTGATATGCCACCGGGGAATCGCATTTTCACCACTATTGTTTTGACTTTCCGGATTTTTATGTCATCCGCAAACATGGCACAATCACAGTACAACCTATCTACGCAATCATTGATGAAGAAGAGAAAGAGGGTTGGTCCGAGCATCGAGCCTTGTGGGACCCCACTTTCTATGAATGTGCACCTTGATTGCTGTTGTTCTACGCTGACAATTTGGGAGCGGCCGACAAGGAAATGTTCGATCTATTTGAGAAGTTTGCCACCGATGCCCATAATTCTCAACTTTTGCAGGAGACGCTGGTGCGGAACACTGTCAAACGCCTTCCGGAAATCAATATAGGCAACATGCACGGTGTGTTTTGCGTCCAGTGCACTTGTCCAACTTTGCATTGTGTATAGCAAGTTGGTTACACATGATCTTCCCCTACGAAAACCATATTGAGCATTGGACAAGCGGTTGTGGGTTTCCAAGTAAGCCATCAACTCCTTTTTGATGGTTTTCTCCATCACTTTGTAGCAGATTGATGTCAGACTGACGGGTCTGTAGTTTGTCGCAAGAGCACGACTACCGCTTTTGTAAAGGGGTGTAATGTGGGCCGTCTTCCAGTCTGTGGGAAGGACTCCAGCATCGAACGATTCCTGGCACAGAAAGGATAGGGGTTTGGCCAGATGTCGGGCAAGCTCAAAGAGCAGCTTTGCTGGGATCTCGTCCGGACCGGGAGATTTACATTCCTTCAAGCTTTTCAGTACTTCCAAAATCGTTTCTTCTCTAAAAACAATATTTTCGACAGTGGGATCTCTCATGTTCTCAGAATTAGATGCCCAGGGCATGTAGGTGTCTGCTATGTCTGGATCAGCAAACCACCGCCCTCGCAGCCTGGTGCACGATGGCAATTCTCTGACGCCTTTTTTCCTGCCGGTAGATGCACTTGCGCTCCCGCTGTTTGTACAGATCGTGTGTATAACTGCTCAGTCTTTTTCGCCTTTCTGACTCGTTTTGATACTGTTTTTGGTTGAAATTCCACTCCAGTGTTTGTCGTGGACGAGGGCGTGTGGCGGTACGCCTAGGTACGTGTTCGGTCGTGCCAGCAACCTGCGCCCTCTCCCGCCTGCGGTCTTCTTGGCCCAGGTGGGGAGTAGAGTGTGCGGTGTATGCCGCTGACTTCTTCTCTCGCTAAAAACTAGTTCACGCGCGTCATCCTGCCTGCATCATACGGTGAACATCGTCGGTTGCGACGGCTAAACGGTCGGTGGGTGACAGTCAACGGGTTCGTCTGTGCTGTGTGTGTGTGTACTGGTGATGAGAGGCGTGGTTATTTGGCCTGACTGATATGGTTTCACCGCAATTTTTCATGTTTGCGCCTGTGACCAAATACGTCCATGTAGTGACTGGATTTGTGCGGGCAGCGTAAGAAGTCGGAGTGGGTTTATTTTGGTGTTCCAGGCCCTGGTTCGCCAGTCTCTGTGCGATAGATTCTTCAGTGATCTACTGGGTCGATGCGCGATGTGCATGTGCGGCTGCAATATTGGCAGGATGGTCGGGGATCTGCTGAGTGGGGTGCATTGGCGACGCTGCCGCCCTCGTCCACCTCCGCTCCTTACTAAGGCCTAGACAAGGAAACCGTGTCGACACGGCGTGGACCCGCGCCTAAGGGTGCCAACACACATCCTGGTCCACACACACAAAGGATCAGGATTTCGCACAACAAGAAATAAGGAGAGGACGGCTCGAATCTCAACTGAATGGAAGTTCCAAAACGGCCACATTATTTGGGGTTCGTGTGGTGTGAATGTGCACTTCCGGTGGTGGGGTTTGAGTGGCCGCGTATTAACGCAGATAATCCCGTCCAATGCCGGCCTTTCCAGGCCACAATTCATATCGTACGGTGAATTATGCACTGAATGTCAACTTCACTCTCCCTTCCCTCTCCCCTATGCCAGGCGATAGTCCAAGGTGGTCAGCAAACTGTTGTTGAGATTAGACTTATTAACCAAAAAGATCACAAACGGTCCGTCTGCGCGTGCTGTACACGCGACCTGGACCACCACAGTCTGCCAGCATTCCGCATGAGGGGGGTTCATTGCTCGGTTCCCTGTCGTACGTTAATAAAATGGAGGCGATTAGGAAACGGGGAACGAGAATGCGATTCCCACTTGCGTGTGGAGTGCCCTTCCCATGCTTGTATTGGATGATGCCCAGGGAATGTAGGCGTCTGCTATGCCAGGATCGGCAAAAAACCGCCTTCGCAGCCTGGTGCACGATGGCAGTTCTCTGACTCCTGATTCCCTGCCTGTAGATGCACTTACGCTCCCTCTGAGTATACAGGTCATGCTCATGGCTGCCCAGTCTTCCTCGCCTTTCTGACCCGGTTTGATGCTGTCGTTGTTTAAAATTCTGGTCAAGTGTTTGTTGTAGTCCAGGGCGTGTGGAAGTACGCCTAGGTGCGGGTTCAGGCGTCCATCCACCTGCGCCTTCTCCCGCCTTCGGCGTTCTTGACTATGTCTTGGCAACGGGCCCAGGGTGAAAAAGGAGGGAGTGGGAAAGATGCCGTGCAAGCCTGCTCTCATTATTATCCGATTCCCATACAATTCACCCTGCCTGCTTCAACTCGCTCTGGGTCACACGGTAAACATCGAGAGCTGCGATGGTTGAGAGCCAACGGGTTCGGCTGTGATGTGTGTGTGTGTGCTGGTGAGGAGAGGCGTGGTTATGTGGCTTGACTAGCGGTGTTTCATCGCAAGTTTTCATGTTCGCTCCTCTGACCGAATACGTCCATTTGGTGACGGGATTTGCATGGGCAGCGTAAGCAGTCGGAGTGGGTGTGATGTGTGCATTTTGGTGTTCCAGGCCCTGGTTCGCCAGTCTCTGTGCGATGGATTCTCCAGTGATCGACCGGTTCGATGCGTGATATGCATGTGCGGCTGCAATATGGGCAGGATAATTTGGGATCTGCTAAGTGGGTTGCGGTGGTAACGCTGCTAATGTCCGCCATGCATTTGGGTAGGGGGAGGGTATTTAGTAAGCCCGGAGAGTGGAGGTATGTCACATGCGCAGGATGTGCTTCGCCTGTGGATATGGCGGGACATTCCCCCATCGTGGATGCGCATGTGAATGTGTGTGTGTGTTCAGTGCGATCAGTTGGGGCGAATGCGATGGGTATATGCCGGGGCTCCTGGCACCTGAACGCCGGTCTCGTCGCAATGGAATTGCAAATGATCGACCAGGCCGATACGGGCACGACTGAGGTGGAAGCGACTGGGTTTCCCAACTTGATTTGCGTGGACGGTCCGTGTCTCCGCCCGTATAGTGTCGTTTTCAGGACGACTACTCCGGACGTTTTGAGATTCGTGTTGAGTTGATGTCCGGGACGATTCCAGACGGAGGCCCGCAGTCGTCTGAACGTCTGGCTAGCTTTAGAGACCCGATGGGGTACTTTGTCGCCCGTCCGTGAGAGTTTTCTGTCCAAATAGACGAATCTGTCTGCGGTTTTGATTTTGTGGCCCTTGTAGTGATGCGAGAAAGGTGGTATTCTGTTCTGTGTGACGGTTGATTTATGGTAACCGTTATGTCTGCGTTGCCGGTCAGCCCAGTCCTTGCGCATCCGGAGGAGAAGATATTCGTGCTGTTCCGTATGTACAGTTCTGTCATTTTGTCGGGCGCGCAGTTGCTCAAGGGTAGCAGGCCGTGAACAGAAGTCGTGGATGAAACCGTTGTTGCTGTCGTGACTTGGCTATTGAGATGTTGGCCGTCGTTCCGGTACACGATGCAGACCCCAGGGTGTTCATCACGTTACGAACATGAAAATGAGAAGACGGGAGTGAGTCCGAAACCCTGCTTCACTCCACTGGTTATCGCGAATGCTTCTGAGACTGTAGAATTCTCTGTGGTGGGCGCCATCATCTCGTCGTGGAACTCGCGAAGCATGTGCATGAGTTGATCGGGACAGTCGAATTTCTGTATGATTTTCCAAAATCCGTCAAAATTCACCATGTCGAAGGCTTTCATAAGTAGAAATAATCATGGATGAAGACAAAATTTCGAATTCCAGGTGATGTTTAATTGAAGAAGAATAGTTGAGCAGAGGAACATTTTGCTTCTTGTTCTGAGCTTTCGAGGTCATGCAGGAGTCCATCGTCAGAGATAGTAACAAAAACAGCACAAGCGACAGCTATAAGGCATGTAGGCCACTCATTGACCGACGGCGCATGGGGAGGTGGCTGAGCAGGGCTCTTTACGCGACCCAGATCGATAACTCGACTGACTGAATTCCCATCCGAGGACCAGGCTTCAGTCTATTCTTGGCCCGTTTTGTTTCCGGCGCGAGCGACTGCTTTGGTGGCTGCGAAGTCAAACTCATGACCCATTTCGTAAGTGTGAGCGGCCACTTGTGAGGATGCGTCGACTCGTCGCACTGCCAGCTTGTGTTTCTGTATGCGTAATACGAACATGCGTCCAGTCTGGCCTGTGTAGTTACGAGGACAGTTTTGGCATGGGATGCGATACAATACTCCAGACTGTTCTTTATGCTTTAATCGGTCTTTAATTTGCATGACCCTACTGCTTATGGTGACTTTGGGGCGGTGCGTTGAGCTGGCTGCGGACATGTTGTAATATCTCCTTCTTTACGATAACAAAAATATCGTCTACGTAGCGGCGCCAAAATACCAGCTCATGCTGGATGAAGACCATCTTTTCTAACTCCTGTAGGACCAGTTCTATCACTAGATCGGAGACCGGTGAGTCCATAAGAGTTCCTTTGAATTGTTGATAGCAAAAGTGAAGAAAGTTTGTTGGCAGAATTCAAACAGCCTCATGAGGTGTTTAATTTTGAGGGCATTCTGAGTCTCATCGTACGCCTCTTCAAGTCTCTTGCGTAAGACTTCGGGGGCCACGTTTTGTGGGATGGATGTGAATAACGACGTCACATCGAAGGAGACCATGATTTCGTCCGATTGCATTCTCCGAACTCGAAGGTCTATGAGGAATTGAGAGGCTGATCGAACTGAGGTAGTCGAATTGCCTTGGAGGAACTTCAGTTTTGAGTACATCCACTTTGCCAAATTGTAGGTGGGGCTGCCTTTTAGGGCAACGATTGGTCGAAGTGGGACATTTGCTTTATGGATTTTTGGCAGACCGTAGAATCGGGCTAGAGCGGTGTCAGTTGCCCTTATTTGGTGCCATTCATTATCCGTGATCACATTTTTATGTCGGTATTCTCTAAGCAGTTTACTCAGCCGATCTGCCACAGCTTTGGTTTGTGATTTCTGTACTGGTCTGTAAAATTCTGTGTCATCAAGAAGGGCTTTAGCTTTTTCATTATAGTCTTCTCTATTCATCACGACGGTTGATCGTCCCTTGTCAGCAGATAGAATGATAATGCTGTCGTCCCTCCTCAGCTCCCTCAAGGCTTTAACTCACTCTGCGAAATGCATTGGGTTGGCCTGTGTGTCATCGGCAAGGAGGTAACATGTTGTCGGACGGAGAGTTTCTTGTCGTCGGATGTTTCACTTCTCACAAGCATAGCTTCCAGGGCTGCAGTGAAGACGACAGAATCGGCATCTGCGGTGTTGAAACGAGTTTGATGTCGTAACACTCGCAGTTACTGCTCTGTTAGCTGCTTAGACGAGAGGTTGTGGGCCAAGTTTGAGCTTTCCGTGCATGTTGATTTTGGCTCAGTCAATTTCCGTTCCAAAACGTCTCTCTTCTTGACTTGCCTGTGGCGTGTCAGAGCGGAGATCGTTCTCCCAAGATCCGCGGCAATAGGATCACTGAGAGTGTGGACACCCTGCCTTCTATACTCATTGATCTTAGCCTTATATTTCTGCAAACGCCGGTGACAGTCGTCGATCAGAAATCTCGTCGTCTGTTTGACAAATCGCCTCACAAGGTCTCTTCCCATATCTGTGTTAACGGGAGCTGTATACCTCAGGCTTATATCTCGGTGGTTTAGTTTACCACGAATCGATAATAAGCTCCAGACATCAGTGGGCAGTTATTTTCAATTCAAATATTCAGCGGTCTTGCCCAAAGATACATTTGGAACTGCCACTTCTATGTTAGGACTTTCATTATTATCAAGCTCCGGATCCATTGGAGGCTGTATTTCCTGTATGTATCGTTCACTGAAAAAAGCTGGGTCGCATTTGCAACTTTTAGTCCCAAATTCATTTCTGTCACTAATTCGTGACCTGTCATTAGAAGAAATTGAGACTGAGAACATTAGATAAATGTACAACCAATATTATTTTTTATCATTAGTAAACGTGAATTCAGTCGTTTGCAGCAGATAATCTATCGGTATTTTCCTGCGCAGTGGGAATGTCGGTCAATTGTTTCCTTGAATTTACTTAGGAAAAGTTTGTAGTACGTGAAAACCCTTCAACCAAATGCACTATCAAAGCGATTTTTCTAATAGACATTCTATTATCGAATGTTGCTCTGACCGCTGATCTAACAGGACGATAAAGTTTCATGTTTGGGTGTGTCTAAAACTATGATCCAAACTGCAGTCTGCATAAATGGTAAGGCCCAAGGACTTGTTACTTCGGTAAGTGTCTTCAACATATATCTTGTTTTGAAGATTCTGATAAATACGTAGCACAGAGCCTATTTTTATAGGCACTCGAATAAGAAGGCTAAAAATCGTACAGTATTCACCTACATTTCAGATGACTCTCTGAAGTTCACCCAACTCTTCACAGTATCTTACGGAGGAAAATTCCTCCTGATACGCCCGCAGTTGTATGCATATATTTTCATGTGCTTTTCTAGTCAAATATCTTAGTCAATGACCGACCTATGCACGCTGACCGTCCCAATCAATGAAATCAAGCGAAACTCCATTCCTTCCAGTCACCTGCATTTGAAACAAAGTGAAAGTCAATAAATTACACCAAATCCTCAAGAAACAGTTTTAGAATGTCCACTTAAATGGTATGCTCTTTGCTAGCCGCAGTACTCGATTTAGCACTATTTTTGGTGGTTATTTAAGTGCAAACGGCACCTCAGGATTACTTCCGAAGGTTCTTCTACTTATCTTTTGTACAACGAGGCTTTTTCTACCTGTAACACTTAAGTTTCCTCATATGCAGCTATTTTTTACGTTTTTGGAATTTCCGCTTTCCCAAAAATCGTTATTTCTAAGGAGCGTAGTACTACTTTCAACATTTATTTTATATTTTCACCTAATTTAAAGTTCCCATTGTAATTCGGAGTTATTATTTATAATTGCGAAGACACTTCATGAGATATCACACGTATTGTGTTCAAAAGCATACTACACCTACTACTATCACTACTACCACCTCCGTCACATTTCCCCGTTTTGAAGGAATTTTGGAATGGTTTTTCATACGCTTTATATGCCCAACTTACACAACAACTCGATCGAACAAAGACGGTACCTCCAGAGTTATCCAGACTCAGAAGGAAATTTTCACCAACTTTTACCTTTTTGAATTAACATCAACAAGCAAATCGCAGCATTAGGCATAAGAAGCAACATCCAAAACCAAATCGTATTGCCTAACCAACCCACCAACCCCTAACCTGGGACCGGCGTAAGTCCCAGAGTCAACAGGACGTACAATCACAAGGTGGGACATACCCTTGACATAATCCTAGTTATGATCCTAGAGTTAACACGAACATTACAAGTGATATCTTTGCACAACAAATGGCGCTTAAGCTAACTCTTAGAACGTACACTAGTACTTAGTCGGATCTAAATCTAAAATGCTCCAAAACCTAACGCTAAGCGGGGACACAATGTCTACCAGCATAGTCTAACCTTAATTCGACGCCAAACACTCACTCAAAGCCTAAATTCTAAAGCCAACTTTAACTCTGAATTTGATTATCAGTCTAAGCTCACGAATGGCTACCGTCGACCGTCGCGTCCGACGATGTCCACCGTGTGCCCCACAGCAAGGTGCAGCAGGCATGGTGATGTGTGCGTGAATTAGTTTATAGTGAACGCGGACTTGCGCTGCACCTACCGCTCCCCTTCCTCCTCATCCTCCTCCTCCTCCTACTCCTACTCCTCCTCCTCCTCCTCCTACTCCTACTCCTCCTCCTCCTCCCCCTCCTCCTCCTCCTCCTCCTCCTCATCCTCCTCCTTATCCCCCGATCCTCCTCCTCCTCCTCCTCCTTCTTCTTCTTCTTCTTCTTCTCCTCTTTCTCCTTCATCCCCGCTGAGCCCGGTATCAAGACAGAGTCCAGAAGGCCGGCGGCGGGGAGGGCGAGGATGAATGACGCGGCCGAACCTGCACCCGGGCGCTCCACTTCACCCCCACTGATCCGCAACAAACAACTCACCAGGATTTTGACCAACATCAACAACTACAGCAGAAAGGACAGGGCTACCTGGGTAGCCATGCACACAACCTCTTTATTCAGCGGGAGCGCAAGTGCATCTACCGGCATCTACCAGAAAACTGCCAGCGCACGCCAGGCTGTGAGGGCCATGGTTTGCTTATCTTGGCATAACAGACGCTCACAAGCCTTGGGACCCCACAAGGGTCACACGTGGCCCTACATTTGTCCGGGTAATCACCTTTCAAATGCTGGGTAACTAGTCCTTCAGCGAATGAAAGGTACTACCCATTAAGCAACACACATTCTACGAGAGCGCCACATGTCACTTTAAGAAGGAGCCGTGACAGCCTCGCTCTCAGTCCACCAGTCCGCCACTCTACACAAACACATGCAACTGGGCAGATTGCGGGGACTGAGTTGAGCCATCGGCCGTCAGCCTTCAAAGCTTGGCGCACTGTGATAATCTCAGACTCGGATTACACATGCAGCGAAGGAGCCGCATGGAGGCAGAACCATAAAGCACACTCCCTACTTTCTAAAGCAATTCTAATTTAACCCATCAAACAATGAAATTTATTAGGATAACGGAGATTTATTGATGACTGCCATCCCAAGATGCCCTATCACACTGAAATACTGGCAGATCGTTGAATATCTCGACTAATTGCAAAGGACACACGCGTAGGTTGTACAGGCACACGGGAAAAAGATAACTATTTCACACAAACGAAGCTCCTTCAACTGTCTACCAAATCTAATTAAGAACCACAACTGAAACAAAGGACGTAATCTGATGAGCTACTCTCATCATTCACAAATCGCTGGCAACCCCCTTTGCCTGCCGGGTATTTCTGCGTGTCTTCTCGAGTAGGCTCACGTCAGCCGAGGTGCTCCGCTTAACAATAATGACAGCTGATCTGGGAGGAAGTGGGGTGGGTGGAGGGCGGGGGTGGGTTTACTATGTGCATACTGAAACCACGCTCGCGTACTGTGAGTAAAGATAGCTTCTATCCAGTGCCAGGATCGATCTTCACTACAGCCTCGCAACTGAAAGCAGTATTGTGGAGAGAATACAGGTGTATGGAACTGCGAGTTAAGCCTTAGCTCGATGTAACAGTAGACGATTCAGGTGGGGGTTTGAGTGGAGGGCATTTCACTACTCTATGCCACATAGAGTCTGCTGAAAAACGTGTGCTCGATAAGAGTTTGGTGTACACATCGCTTGAGAATTGCGTTGCAGTCTCCAACGCATACGGTGACTGTCGGATCTTGGTCTAAGTTAAAGTAAATGAGGTAAGAACCAGTGCATCTATGAAAATAGTGCTAGAGTTCGTAACTTGATGTACAGATCCAAGTCTCCGTTTCTATATCCGCATAACTGAACGGAAGTTCTTCAGGACTACACTATAACTGGCTGACTGCTCATTGCTAGGACACTGCATACGATCACGTTTGACCTAAACTTTAAGCGAATATGGAGAGTTCGCAGTGAGTTTTTGTAAGCATGCCAGGCAAGCAAATACCCCTCGCGCATTTGACCACAAAGGCAGATGCCCACTTCATCCTTTTCAGCACTTCTGCGTTTCATGTTATCAGGGAATAAGGTTCTCTCAGCAATCAGTCCTCCCAAGGAGCGGTTGAAAGTGCCTGAAATAACTTGCGAACGCTGAATTAACAATATCTGATCGTTGAGTGACGTTACTGTGCGTCAAAGTCCGAATAGCACAAAAAGTTTGACGAAGGGCAATGAGGCATGAGGGCAGTAGAACACACCCGTATGTACCATGACGAAAGTCTTCCCGGGCACTATTCAACGTAATCTTCCCTAGGTTCCTGCTCCATTGGAAAATGAAAAAAACGTAAATTATTGAGGTCTGGATGAAAAAGTGGGACAATATCCACAGGTCAGGGACGCAAGCAGATAAAATTTTATTTGCATTAGTCCGTTAGTTAAATAATTCAGCAGTAAACGGGACGGAATCTGAAATATTGTGTGCTATCATGCAAAGCCACTGAAGGCCGCATATATAGGCAACTAATCTGAGGAAATATAAAACACTTAATCAATGCAATTGACGGTATTCTGTGCACAGAGCCGTGGTAGAAGTGATAACGGAAATTGTAATTCGAGAAAAATTGCTTTCTTGGACTGTGTGTTTTCTATCCGTCAGAGCAGACACATTTGCCTATAATTTTACATCGAACTGAAGAAATGTCTAGAAGCGGTGTCATATGCGGTTTTGTTACAGGACTACTACTCCTCCTGATTCGATTGAGAGGTCACCATGTTCGACGAAGATAGAATAAGCGGAATGACGTCAAGACTGCTGACGACGCAGAGAAGTAGCAGTAGTACATCAACAAACGGAGTGCTGGGTGAAACAGGTGGCCTATTACATTCTGTGTCCACGTGCTTAGTTATGTATAAAATGTGGTGATTGCGGGTCGGAAGACCAGGACGCAAGCGCTGCAGCAAACCAGATTCAAAAGGCTTTTTAAATCGAAAAAGAATACCTCGGTTATTGCAAAATAAATGCCAGAATGAATAACATTTTGCGTGTTTTCTTTATATTTAAGTAGACGTTTCAACCCACGAGATTTGTGCACGTGTCTGTTGCTTAGCGTATTCAAAACACCACGTCCAGTCGTGACTGCTATATATTGGGATAATTGTGCCCTCAAAACGGGCCGCGTGTTAGATCCGCTGGACCAACACGGGGGCCACATCGTACTCTGGCAGGCGTTATCTGTGCGCAATAACAAATGCCAACACTTGCGGGGTGCGCTGGCGGACCCTGTTGTCGGCATTCGTCGCACAACTGGACCACTGTCACCACCCCATTGTTTTGTGGTCAAAATCCTGGTCATTTGTGTGTGGACCATGGGGTGCGGAGTGGAGCGCCAAGGCGAGGATCCGTCCGAGCCATCCACCTGCGGCCTCCCCCGTCTCCGGTCTTCTTGACTCTGTCTTGACACCGGGCTCAGGCGGGGGAGGAGGAGAGAATGTAGGTAGATGCAACGCAAGTCTACTGGCACTATAAACCCCTGCGCAAGTCACCGTCCCTACTCCCACAATGCAGTCTGTGGGTCACACGGTGGTCATCGTCGAAATCGACGTACAAACTGTCGTATATTGGGATAATGTTGGACGACAAGCAACAGTACATACATAGTGAAATAGTAATTTCTAATCGATAACACATTTATGAATTTCGGCCAATATTTCGTACACTTGCTCGATGGACGCCCACCAATCCGTTGCAGAATCCACTAACCTCGTTCTACTTTGGGGATTCAATCTAGAGTCCCGTCAACAGTCACATTGGGACTGGTATTATATGTAGAAATGGATAGTCAGCAAAGGCAAACGAGACTTGTCAATCGCATAAAAATACTGAATGCAATAAAGTTATTGCCATTAGAACCCGGTGAGTGAGTGACCGAGTGAGTGAGGAGAGAGTGTGGTAGCTGCTCTGCAAGTCCGTCCCAACATAAACTAATTCACGCGCAAGTCACCAATGCCGCGACCACTTTGTGGGACATACGATAGACATCGTCACCCGCAACCACCGAACTCTCGTAGTTTCGCGGCTGTATTACGTCCCGTTAATCCGCTGACTTGCCTGTCAACGCCGAGAAGAACAATCCGGTAATTAGCCTGATCTGGTCGAAACTACCTCTGCATGCCAAACGAGGTCTCTTCTCGCTGTTCACTTGGGTAGGCATGTAGTCGTCACCAAGTTACTTTATTAGCACTCATCAAACCCAAACCGCATGCCTATACTTCACTTGCCACCCACGGTTTCCTCGTTGACAGCGCGTACTTCAGGTTATTTCACATTTAAAAGACGCCACTAGCGGCTTCTAGACCACGTCGTCTTGCCTGATAGAACTACTGCGATTCCTTGGCAAATGAAAAGCGTGCGCATTCTCACATAACCAATCGACTCCCTAACTCTGCCAGCTGCCGCCCCATCGAATCCACCGTTCGCTGCAATCCGCCGATCAGAACCTGCAGACCATCAGCGTGCGCATGCGGGCGTACAGTGTGGCATCGGTGCAATAAAAGGTGGAGTTCGTGGCGCTCACGGCAATTTGTCGCCGTTGATCTGGTTGCTACGACTGAAATGTCGATCCCACAGACACATTCCTTCGAAGATGAATTTCCCCTGATTCGCAGCTGCCCTGCACTGGATGAAATTCGCCTAGCTGGGGAGATTAAAGACCTGACAATAGAGGTAGCTTCGCCTGCTGTTACTGCTCTCTACACGAACATTTCTATGCATTAGTTAAAGAACGGCCAGGTTCTCCATGCTCACCGAATAATACTAGCAGCACGCATTCCTTCCTTACGAGCCACGCTCAGTGGTCCCGCCGAGGAGGCCAATTCGGTACTCAGATGGCCAACAGTGCCTCTCAGGTAAAACTCCTGTGCCTACTCTTTATGCACTTTCCAGCCTCGCAAATGCGCTCATTAGTTATGTGTACACCGGCAAAATGGAGATAACGCCAGCAAATGTGATGGGCATGGTTGCGTTCGCAAAAATGCTGAAGATTTCTGCTGTCGAGATTTGGGGAGCCAATTTATTAGCCGACAGGTAAGCATTTCCCACTTATTCCTCTCTAACTGTCCGCTCTACAGTGTCACTTTAGAAAATCTGGCAAACACTTGGGATTTTGCGAAGTCATTGAATATCGGATTTCTGATGGATACTTGCATCAATCTAATGGAGACGCAGTTTATTCGTTTTATCTCTGATGACTTCTTTGTACGTTTGCCAGGCGATACGGTGCTCTCATTGGTCCAAAGCGAAGATTTGTCAGTTGACTCTGAGGAACAAGTGTTTGAAGCGATTTCACGTTGGGTTTGTCCTGGTGGAGTGGTTGATGAGGAGAGGCTGAATACATACGCTCCGAAGATGCTGAAAGAGGTCCAGTGGCATCGGACCACTGCTCGGTTCCGTGAGCACTTGCTGGATAATCATCAGATATACCAGACCAACGTCGAATGTCTGTAAGTGCATGTCATTTAAGTGCATAATGATTCTGTTTAAGTCGACTTATGGCTGCAGTGGAGCAGTGGATTGGCGCTGCCGCCACGACTAAGAGGATGTGCCCCTTCAATCAACATAGCCGCAACGGGAGAACGCCTCAGATGATTTTCGTCTTTGGAAGGGATAAAGATCAAGACAGGTGGTCGGTTCTGCGTTTCGACTCGGAGCTGCAGAATGAAGAGAAGGTTGCTGACATGCAATTTCGCCGTTACGCTACTTACAGTGTCGTGGGCGGTGAGTCCACTGACGTACACTTACCTAACCCAGCATGCTGCCCAGTACACGTTAGTGAGCGTTAGTCGTCGTCCTTGACCCCACCCTCCCAATTTCATCGCACACAGACTGCTTCATGTTTGCGCAAATACCTACCCTCCTCAGCATATTTTTAAACTTGAGTAGCTTATGCCCTAATGCAAAATCGTAGCACAGTTTTGTCGCAATATAATTGCCATTACATAAAATCTGAAAACGGTAATGTCGAAATCTCACGTGATGAATTTGATGCTTAGTAGTGTTCAATGAAATTGCCGCTGAGTATGCCGGAGCACCCGAAGGTTTTGTGTCACTGCATTTCTGAGTAGATAACACGATTGAAAATCCCTATAAATATTATAGTAATGACTGCGGTCGATTCAATGAGAGGCTTTTTAGTGGGGATATTCTACAACATGATTTTCACTGTTGGACAGCCATATAAGTACTCGCTTTGTTAGCAAATAAATAAGGTTATTTTGGTCGATATTGGACCATGCTCAATAGGGCAACAACACTATGGCCACATCGAATTCCGGCAGGCATTATTGGGAATGCCCACCGTTATCAAATGCCAACATTGAGGGTATGGTGACGGGTCTAGCTGGAGGCCCATGGTGTGTCAATTGGAATCCAATTCACCTACCCCCAAAATGTTTTCTGTCATCGTATATGTTCCTAATCAATGTACTTATGAGCCATACGTATATACATTGCTACTCGAATAGATGCTGCGCGGTCCTACAAAATCCCAAAATTAGGAACTATTAAAACCGGGATTTGCTTTTTCTTCAAATACGAAATTAGAAAAAAGATGTGATTTGCTACCGAATGAGATGAAGAAAGAATGTTTCGGTACATGTTTTCCGCAAAATACATTCGAATTTATAAAGTCATCGAAAATCGATAGAGAATGTAAAGGCTACATAAGTTGAAATTTTTACTGGGACCTATTATTGCGGGCAGCGGGAAAGAAGTGAATTCAAAAGCCGACACCCTGGTGTATTGGAAATATTACGGAATTAGTTCGTAAGATAGTTGATCTAACTACCGCACATTAACATTTAATGAGATCAGTCAATGAATGCAGGCGCGCAATTTGGCGGAGGTTGTGGTCTCATGCATCTGGAGGAAATGAAGTTCATTTTGGGCAGGACATTGCTAGGAAGGCAATCAAATTCTTAAAAAAATCTAACGGTTATTGAAAAACGCATATCATTACTTGGCGACCCCGCTGACCGCCTGTAGAATCTCGACGATGAACCGACATTGCGAGCAGTCCATTGCGGTTCAGTTCTTCCATATTAAATGGGAAGAATCAAGCAGGGAAATAAAAGAATAGTGATTCTGCTATTAAAAATTCCGCTACGACTAACGGAGTCCTCCTATTCCTCGACTGATCTCTAGCACAGGCGGTCAGTTGTGGCCACACCTGTAATGCTGCTGCATTAGTTGATTTTGCAAAAGTATGCAGATTTTCAGAACACGCAGTCAAGTAACGATAAGTTGATGCTCACGAACCACACCGGCTTGCTTTAAAAGTTAAGACGTAGTCTGCAGACTCCTGTCTACAACTCAGCCACATTTTGTGCATTGTTCCCTTCCTGGAAGAGAGCATTTTCGTAGTCGGAGGAGAGACTTCGCAGCAGACCTACTCGACGAGTGTTGATGAGTTCCTGGTGAGAGAACGGCACTGGCGCAAACGGGCACCCCTCACCGTTGGACGCCAAGATCATGCAGCCTCCGTCGTGAAGGTTGATGTTGCAGACAAGGGGTGTACAGAGAACATGCTTATTGCCATTTTTGGTGGATGCTGCAGCGAAGGAGGAACAATTAAACGCCTTTCCTCCTGTGAAGTGTATGACGTCAGTCAGGATAGGTAAGAATACCTGTGACGCAAATCTGTTGCTTCTCCGTAAATGTTGCT
>CACRXP010000663.1:34928-56059 GCA_902702965.1 Spirometra erinaceieuropaei
CTACCCTCCTCAGCATATTTTTAAACTTGAGTAGCTTATGCCCTAATGCAAAATCGTAGCACAGTTTTGTCGCAATATAATTGTCATTACATAAAATCTTAAAACGGTAATGTCGAAATCTCACTTGATGAATTTGATGCTTAGTAGTGTTCAATGAAATTGCCGCTGAGTATGCCGGAGCACCCGAAGGTTTTGTGTCACTGCATTTCTGAGTAGTTAACACGATTGACAATCCCTATAAATATATAGGAATGACTGCAGTCGATTCAATGAGGGGCTTTTTAATGGGGATATTCTACAACATGATTTTCACTGTTGGACGTCCATATAAGTGCTCGTTTCTGTTAGCAAATAAATAAGGTTATTTTGGTCGATATTGGACCATGCTCAATGTCGGAACAACACTAGGGCCAGATTGTAGTGCGACATGCATTAGTGGGAATGCGCACCCTTATCAAATGCCAACATTGAGGGTATGGTGACGGGTCTAGCTGGAGGCCCATGGTGTGTCAATTGGAATCCAATTCACCTACCCCCAAAATGTTTTCTGTCATCGTATATGTTCCTAATCAATGTACTTATGAGCCATACGTATATACATTGCTACTCGAATAGATGCTGCGCGGTCCTACAAAATCCCAAAATTAGGAACTATTAAAACCGGGATTTGCTTTTTCTTCAAATACGAAATTAGAAAAGAGATGTGATTTGCTACCGAATGAGATGAAGAAAGAATGTTTCGGTACATGTTTTCCGCAAAATACATTCGAATTTATAAAGTCATCGAAAATCGATAGAGAATGTAAAGGCTACATAAGTTGAAATTTTTACTGGGACCTATTATTGCGGGCAGCGGGAAAGAAGTGAATTCAAAAGCCGACAGCCTGGTGTATTGGAAATATTACGGAATTAGTTCGTAAGATAGTTGGTCTAACTACCGCACATTAAAATTTAATGAGATCAGTCAATGAATGCAGGCGCGCAATTTGGCGGAGGTTGTAGTCTCATGCATCTGGAGGAAATGAAGTTCATTTTGGGCAGGACATTGCTAGGAAGGCAATCAAATTCTTAAAAAAATCTAACGGTTATTGAAAAACGCATATCATTACTTGGCGACCCCGCTGACCGCCTGTAGAATCTCGACGATGAACCGACATTGCGAGCAGTCCATTGCGGTTCAGTTCTTCCATATTAAATGGGAAGAATCAAGCTGGGAAATAAAAGAATAGTGATTCTGCTATTAAACATTCCGCTACGACTAACGGAGTCCTCCTATTCCTCGACTGATCTCTAGCACAGGCGGTCAGTTGTGGCCACACCTGTAATGCTACTGCATTAGTTGATCTTATAAAGTATGCAGATTGTCAGACTACGCAGTCAAATAAAGATAACTTGATCCTCACGAACCACACCGGCTTGCTTAAACAGTTATGACACATTTTACAGACACCTGCCTACACCTCATCCACATTTTGTGCATTTTTCCCCTCCTGGAAGAGAGCATTTTCGTAGTCGGAGGAGAGACTGCGAATCAGGCCTACTCGACGAGTGTTGATGAGTTCCTGGTGAGAGAACGACACTGGCGCAAACGGGCATCCCACGCCGTTGGACGCCAAGAACATGCAGCCTCTGTCGTGAAGGTTGGTGTTGCAGACAAGGGGTGTACAGAGAACACGCTGATTGCCATTTTTGGTGGATGCTGCAGCGAAGGAGGAACATTTAAACGCCTTTCCTCCTGTGAGTTGTATGACGTCAGCCAGGATAGGTGAGAACACTCGTGTCGCAGTTCTCTTGCTTTTTAATAAATGTTGCTGCCTCGCCCATTCATCCACACCACTCCCCCTCGCATGCCCCCAACAGGTGGTACAGGCTGCCCGATCTATGGGAGAAGAGGAACGATCCAGCTGCAGTGTGCTTACCCCACGACAATCGGGTCTTCGTCTTTGGCGGTAAGGATGATTCTGCCTGGACTGCTTCCGTGGAGTTCTGTCAGCTGCGAGCAGACTGGCAAGGGCAGGCCACCTCATCCAGCACCGACGAATTTTGGCTACCAGCTGCCCCCATGCGAACTGCGCGCGCAGGTCTCTCAGCGACACACTTTAGAGGGAGAATCATCGCCGCCGGTGGATATGATGGTAACAAGAAAGTCAACGTTGTGGAGATGTTTTCTCCGCCGGACACCAGATGTCCGCTCGGTCAGTGGACGGATCTCGCTGCGATGAATCAGCCTCGTACACTTTTCACTCTTGTCACCACCCGCGACACGGTCTTTGCTCTGGGTAAAAATACCCGCTTCTTTGCTCTGCAGTGGGGCAACATAAAATGCATTATCTTTCTCTCATGCGATTAACTACCACTGGCGACATATTTTATAGGGTTGAGCAGCAGTGCTCCGGTGATTTTGATTATTGTTAATCTTCTGACTTGACTCCATTTCTCTCGACCTTTTTAAAGATGGAATCGCATGGGAATTATTTCAAATTTTTAGGCGAAGATGGGAGATCAGGAAACACGGTAGAGGCTCTTACTGCACCCGAAGGCTCAGTCGGTTTTAGCAATGACTTGACATCTTGGATCTGGTCGACGAAGAGCCCATTGGAAACCCTTGCGGAGATTCGTGGAGCTGTAGGTGTTTGCATGTGAACGCGTGCGTTTCTTCATTTTAACTCGGAGTCTCTTCTGTTACTTGTATCCTGAAAATATACGTCTAGCAATTGACACCGCTTTATCTTCTCAAGAACTGTCGAAATCCATGTTGTCACTTTATTTTTGAAAACATCGAAATGGTCTACAATCCGCACGTCGGGAATAGCCGATGAAAAAGTCGTTCGTTTTGCCGCGAGTCAAATATTTTGGTGCGTTACTCTGGACCAAGTGTATCAATCCCTGAGGGATATGCCCGTCCGATCACATGATGCATAAGTTTAATAAAATTATACATTCACATGTTTGTACGTTAATATGAATGGCAACTATACTACACCAGGTAGAGTGGAGAAGGAGTAGTTTACAGAAACCACTGCATATGTCAGAACTGGGCAGTGGTTGAAGAGAATGAGTTTCGGTCGGCGGAGCAAGAACGATATTCCTACGATTTTTCGGATGCGTTCTGTGGCCCATAACCGCAGACAGCAAAAGACGGTAGACATAGACTGTATTTGCCATGCTAATATTTGTCCAACAAAGTAACTCATCTCGAATTCACTGCAGGTGTTTGCAATTGTTTCAACGGTTTCCTGATCTTTCACGTTCGAGTCGTTTATTTTTACGATGTAAGTAACCGTCGTTGACCAGATCTGGTACAGATGCCGGCGAAACAGCATTGTCGGGCAAATGGGGAGGAGAGTTTGGGCGATCAGGGTCGACCATAGATTAACAATCAGGAGAAATGCCGTCAACACCTAATGGCGTTTCAGCTCATCCAAAATAACGTAGCCGAATTCTGCAAGCAAATGGAAATCAAATATAGACCACAGGAGGTAATCGTGTGGGTTGAAATGTACTTATAGCCGTCAACCCCAGCTCACCCAAAACAAAGTAGCAAAATTCCGCAAGCAAGCAGAACCCAGATAAAGGCAATCGGGGGGGATGGGCGGTTGGTGTTAAATGAACCTACCACTACTTGTTATCGACTCGATATTTCGCGAAAAATGCCCATCTTTTTGTCGGAGTGTGGAGGACTCCCAAAAGAAATCGAAATGGCTGTAATGTGCCTCAGGAAACAAGATGGCATAGTCGGAGGGACGCTTGCGGCCGGCCTACATTTCATTTTCCAACTTATCAATCTGGCTGCCACACGCACAGATTCGTCTGCTGTCTAATCTCGCGCCGGATTCAGATGTTTAAATGAAGATGAGTGAAGGCTTGAGCGCGCGTTAATCCAGTGATCTGCTTCGTCTTTATTTCACCCACGCGGCAGAAAACTTGACTCAAGTTGGCCGAAGCTCTTTACTAACAGATCCACTTGCACAACTAGCTGGTTGTTTATCTTGACGTGATTGATTAATTAGGTCTATGAGACAGGCTTCTCAACAGTACGTAGGAGAACTGGTCTGAGGGATTCATTCATCTACCAGCAAGTTAGTCACGTTCAGTTGTT
This sequence comes from Spirometra erinaceieuropaei, assembly GCA_902702965.1. Lineage (NCBI taxonomy): Eukaryota > Metazoa > Platyhelminthes > Cestoda > Diphyllobothriidea > Diphyllobothriidae > Spirometra > Spirometra erinaceieuropaei. The sequence goes on from CACRXP010000663.1 coordinate 39,028, forward strand.
AAGCCAAACCTTCTCTGGGTACACGAGCGTACTTAATCACGTGGCAACTCATCAGACAGGAATGCGTGAATGCCTATGGTGCCATCCTACTGAGCGACCCATTTATAAGCTGTAAAGACCAAAGTGCCTGCATCTGACACCAGGTGCAAATGCAATCTGACATGCATTTCGAAGTTTATCATGCTCACCGGCACTAGAGTTGGCTGCGCTCCGTTTACTGTAAATTACTGTCGAATATTTTCATTTGGCTCGCTTTCTCTGCGATTTTTGAAGTAGAATTTTTGCTAAAATTATTTCAAAATTGAAGGCGACGAGGATAGAGCATCAGGAAAAACAGTAGTCTCATACTGCACCGGAGGACTCAGTTGATCACGGCAATGACTTGACATCTTGGATCTGCTCGCCGAGGTGCCCACCGGAGACCCCTTCAGCGATATGTGGAGCTGCAGGCATTTGCATGTGAACGTGTGCGTTTTTGATGTTAACTCGGGGTCGCATCCATTGCTTGCAAGCTGAAAATAAACGACTGGCAATTGAAACTGCCTCGTCTTCCCAAGCACTGAGGAAGTCCATTCTACAACTTTTTAGTTGTAAACATTGTAAGGGACTACAGTCTTAACGTCCGGGATAGCCGGTCAAAGGCGTTTTTGCTCTGCGAGCATTAAGTGGCTGCGCGCCCCACACTGTGGGCCAAGTGTATCGGTTAATTCCTACGAGCAGGATGTTAATTCGCCGTTATAATGCACAACTGGAATAGCAGATCATAAATTAAGTCTTTTGTGCGCTAATATGAATGGCAGCTATATTACTTGGGTGATGGGGGGGGGGGGGGCGTAGGAAGTTCATGTTGCAGAAACCACTGCTTTTGCCAGAACTGGAAATGGACTGGACAGTAGGCATACTGGTGCAGAGTGAATTTCATGAAGTGGTTCAGAAAAATGAGTTTCAGTCTGTGTTAAGGGTGTCCTGATCTGTCACGTACGAGTCGTTAATTTTTACGATTTAAGTAACCGACGTTGACCGGGTCTGCTTCAGATGCCGGAGGACTAGCTATGCTGGGCAAACAAGGAGACAGTTAGGGCGATTATGGCCTACCAGTTATTAGCAATCAGGAGAAATAGTCGTTTGTTAATTTCCTCAGAAATTATGTAAGAACTTGGAGTGGATCAGTTCATTCGTGGTCTGTAGTCTGTAGTCTGTATCTGCTTGTCGGCAGTTAATTAATATTACGCGGTTACACACTGTGATTGATGGAATTCGGTGAAAATATTCATGCATATCATTTCGGTCTGTGCCTATAGACCTTTAATAAACTGATCTACACACAGTTCCTAGAAAATGTCGTCAACCGGATATAAATTCGTGGGCTCTGGGGTTCTTACAAAACCAAAGGAACATATCGTTATCAATGCAGTAGATAGCTCGTTACAGACTCCTTATTTCGCGAGTTATTGCTCTACGTTGTAATCGGTCGGCGGAGATCTCCCAAAAGAAATCGGTATTTTATTCATGTAATCCCCGCAAAAAGATGGTAGTCCCGGAGATGCGCTTGCGCTCGGCCCACATTTCATCTTCCAGTGCGTCTACTTGGCTACTACACGCACAGATTTGTCTGCTGTCTAATCTCGCGCAGAATTCAGATGTGTAGATGAAGACAAGTGAAGGCTTGCGCGTCGCGTTGATCCAGTGGCCAGCTTCGTATGTATTTCACCCACTCGGCAGAAAACTCATGCAAGTTGGCCGAAGCTGTTCACCAAGAGAACCACTCGTACAGCGGGCTTGAAGTTAACCTTGACATTATCCATTTGTTAGGTTTAAGAGACGCGCTTCTCAACAGTACATTAGAGGACTGGACAGATGGTTGTTTCCTCTGCCAGTACATGTGATACGTTCAGTTGTTAAGCAAAAACGTTTTCTGCTTACCTGAGTGTATTTTATCACGTGTTAACCCGCCGGACACGAATCCGTGCATGTGTGCTGGTGGGGTTGGGGGGATGGGGGTGAGTTTGGTATGGCTGGCGGTTTCAGACCGCTGATTTTCGTGAATACGTATGTGATCTAGTAGGCACACGCGGTGGCTGAATGTTTGGAGGCGACGATGGTAGTTGAGGTGGATGCGGCGTGCTTATGTTGGTGCTTCAGGCACTGGTCCGCTAGACTCTGTTCAATGGATCCGCAAGTGACCGACCACGCCGTCGTGCGGGGTGAATATACGGGGATAGTGTGGGCAGGATAGGTTGGGAGCGTCATCATCATCACCAACACCAACAAAAACAGCAAAAACAACATGGCCGTCAACACTACCACCACCATCAGCAGGGACCCCACCGCCAGAGGCGATTACACTCCTGATGCCAAGACGTCCCGGCCGATACTGTCGATTTTCATCACTCATGTCATCCCTACCACTGCCCTCGCGAAGACCTCTCCAGCTCCCATCACAGTGAGGACACTCCTAACGCCCCGTCGACTAATGCCCTCATTGCTACCGTCCCCCCCCCGCCGCTAAAATGTGGACTTGATCCCAACTACTTCCCTTTGCGATCACACCTTTACATCATGATGCGGCCTGATTGATCACTTGCAAATTCGTTGTGCCGAAATCGGCCTCCCAGTGCCGGGAGTCCCGACATAAACCAGTCTCAGCCGCCTCATCCGTGCGCACTGACCATACATATCCACACAGCGCACGGGCCCATTCGGCCACATGCGCATCCACGTTTGTGGAGTTACCCGCAGCATCGACACGCGAAACACACCTTATGAATATATTTGGCCACATGCGCATGCATGAAAACCTGCAGTAAAACACTTTCAATAAAAGCGCATAATCACGCTTCTACACACCACCGCTGGCAAGAAATTGACATCCTTTATGCTATCGGGAATCGTGCTTTTTGTCTCCTTCTTTATTTGGCTTCCACGACATTAGCATACGTGAATTCCGAACAGTGAAAGCCCACATTTGTGAGCATTTGGTCGGTTGTGCGTGACCCGGTCGTGTGTGTGGCAGGCGCAGACGGAGGGCTCGTGGTACCATCAGTCACCGAGTTCAATCCCGACATCAGTTGGTTGACCGTATGGGACTACCACCTGGCACTCAACACATAATTCCTCATTATTAACAATCCGACGAGTCTGAATCTATCAAGGTGCTATTAGAACCGTGGCTCGAAATGTTGCCAACTGCCGATTCAACTCAGACCTCTCAGCCAGTCACCGTCATCACCACAGGGGATTCCACTCCATACCACTCTCGATGTCGCCAATCCCCACCTCCTCCATCATCCCTACCTCATCCTCCGCGACGAAGACTACTGCCAGCACTCCAACTGCCATCACCGGCGAGAACATTCCTGATGCCTCGGCAGCCACTGACCTCGGCATCATCGCCTCCGTCATCAGCAGCGTAGACTCGATTCCAACCCCTCACCGCGGCGATCGTGCCTGACAGGGACTGACGTACCAGCGCCAGGAGTTCCGACATATGCCCATCGGATCCGCCTCAAATGTCTACACCGACCACATACATTTGCGCGTCGTATAGGCTTCTTCGGCCACGAGAATGGAATTGCTCGCAATATCGACAAGTGAAGCGCATGCTACACATCTGACATATCTCCAACAGAGTGGTGGACAGTAGCAGCATCACAACCGCTCTGCAGTTGCAAACATAGCATATCCACATTTCCGTCGCAAATTCACAACATGCACTGACCTGATCAGTCACTTGCGAATCCATCACACAGAGGTTGGCAAGCCAGAGGCAGCAACACCAACATACACCAACTCCACCCGCCTTAACTACATACGCTACCCACGCAAATCCATTCCCCAATTGGACGTATTCGGTCACACGAGCAAACATGAAAACCTGCGGTGAAACACCGCCAGTCAAGCCAAATAACCGACAGTTCGACCGTCGATTTCGACGATGTCCACCGTGTGCCGCACAGACTGCATTGTGGAGCAGGGACGGTGACTTACGCAGGGGTTTATAGTGCCAGTAGACTTGCGCTGCATCTACCTACACTCTCTTCACCTCCCTCGCACGAGCCCGGTGTCAAGACAGAGTCAAGAAGACCGGAGACGAGGGAGGCCGCAGGTGGATGGCTCGGACGGATCCTCACCTTGGCGTTCCACCACACCCCCTCGTCCACACAACAATAACCAGGATTTCAACCAGACAACAGAGATTTGGAGGCTGGCACGGCCGAAGCCGCACCTGGGCGTGCCGCCAACGCCTGGCTCGGATCCCACGCTGTGGTAGGAATGCCAAGACAAAGACAACAAGACCGAAGGCGGGAGAAGGCGCAGGTGGATGGGACGGCTGGACCCGCACCTAGGCCTAATCCTGGCGTAAATGATGATGTCCTCACGAATTAACGAGTTATATCTCACGAGCCCCTATCCTTAAAGGCAGCAAGTAAATCTGAGCAGTAAATAATATAGAGATTTTGAACGTTACGTAAGCTGGCAACTGAGCGCGGCAGCAAATCAGTCCAGCGTGGCGGGTGTGTTCTTTTATCGTCACATTCAAACAAGCAATCCGGGCGAAGAAAACGAGACTTAATCGTCAAAAGAAAATCAGTACGGTAGCTCACTACAATCCCACACCCACTGGTCCACCATAAAGACATGGCCAGAATTTTAACCAAGAACAGTATCAAAACGAGTCGGAAAGGCGAAGAAGACTGGGCAGTCATGCACACGATCTGTATACCCACAGGGAGCGTAAGTGCATCTACCGGCAGGGAATCAGGAGTCAGAGAACTGCCATCGTCCACCAGGCTGCGAGGGCGGTGGTTTGCTGATCCTGGCATAGCAGACGCCTACATTCACTGGGCATCACCCAATAAAAGCACAGGAAGGGCACGCTGCGCGCAAGAGGGAATTGTGCCCTCGTTCCCCTTTCCATGTCGCCTGAATTTTATTAAAGCACGACAGGGAACCGAGCAGTGAACACCCCTCATGCGGAATTCTGGCAGACTGTGGGGGTCCAGGTCGCGTGTGTGGCAGGCGCCGACGGACCATTCTTGACCTTCTTGGCCAGTAATTCTAATCTCAGTTTGCTGACCATCTGAGACTATCGCCTGGCATAGGATAGAGGGAAGGGAGAGTGATGTCGGCACTCAGTGCATAAGTCACTGTGAGATATGAATCGTGGCTAGGAAGGACGCCATCGGACGGCATTATCTGCGGTGATACGCCGCCAGCAGTCAAACCCCACCACCAGAACTGCCCATTCACACCACACCTCCACTCAGTTGAGACGCGAGCCGTCTTGTTGTGCAAAATCCTCATCCTTTGTGTCTGGACCAGGATGTGTGTTGGCACCCTTAGGCGCGGGTCCACGCCCTGTCGACCACGGGAGAAGGCGTAGGTGGATGGAACGGCCAGACCCTTACCTACGCGCTATCCCACACGCCCTGGTACATAACAAACTCTTGACCAGAATTTTAACAAAGAACAGTATGAAAAAGGCAAGGAAGACGGGGCAACCATGAGCATGACCTGTACACCCAGCGGGAGTGCAAGCGCATCTACCGGCAGGGAAAAAGGTGTCAGAGAACTGCGAGCGCATGCCAGGGGGCGAGTGTTGCGGTTTGTTAGTTCCGGCGTGGCAGGCGTTTAAATTCATTGAGCATCACCCAATAAAAGCACGCGAACAGCATCCCAAAAGCAAGCGGGAATCGTGTTCCTCGTCTGCTTCTCCATGCCGCCTCCATAATCTTAACGTACGAGATAGACGTACAGTGAAACCCATTCATGCGAAATTCTGGCAGAATGTGCGGGGCTCGCGTCGTGTGCGTGGCACGCCCAGACGGACCGCTCTTGATACTGTCGGCCAATAAGCCCAATCTCAACAACTGTCCGGGACTATCGCCTGACGCACAGGAAACCGAGCCAGCAAATGAACGCTGGGCGTAGTCTCACCTGCAGGCAGGTGAGCGACCACTGCGACCATCAAGTGAACCCACCGCTCGACACCTCAACACCCCTACACACATACTCACACACACACACTCGACCGTTTGACCATCGATTTCGATTATGTCCACCGTGGGCCCCACAGACTGCATTGTGGAGCAGGGACGGTGACTTACGCAGGGGTTTTTTAGTGCCAGTAGACTTGCGTAGCATCTACCTACACTCTCTCCTCCTCCCCCGTCTGAGCTCGGTGTCAAGACAGAGTCAAGAAGACCGGAGACGGGGGAGGCCGCATGTGGATGGCTCGGACGGATCCTCGCCCTGGCGTTCCATCACACCCCCTGGTCCACACAACAATAACCAGGATTTCAACCAACACAAGAGAGATTTGGAGGCTGGCACGGCCGAAGCCGCACCTAGGCGTGCTGCCGTCGCCTGACTCGGATCCCACACTGTGGTGAGAGTGCCATAAAGGCCACATTAAGAAGGAGCCAATGCAGCCTGACTCTCAGAACGCCTCCGGTTAAGGAGGAGGTCCAAGGTACCCCGTCAGTTGTCAACCTTCCAAGCCAAGGCTTTTAGCGCACCGTGATGGCTTCAAGCGCGGCAGATTGTTTATAGTGAGGAGAAAGTGCGCTGAGTCGTCGACCTCACTCTCCCTTCCCATTCCCAAACCCCAGCCGCAGTCCGAGCCGGTCGGGATAGTCTCGGACTCAAGTCACCCGTGCAGCCGAAGCCGTATGGGGACCGAGTCGAGATGCACACTTCCCACTTGCGTGGAAGGTAGCAGTTTGGTGCATGCGATGGGTGAGTGTTGATGTGTGTTGGTGATAGTGAAGGAGGGTAGGGGGTGTGTGGAGTATGGTGTAGCCGGCGGTTGTCTACCGCAGGTCGTCGTGGATGCGCATGTGACCGAATAGTCCCATGCGATGCGTGAATGTGCGAGGGCAGTGTGGGCAGTGGAGGCGAGTGCGGTGGGTGTAGGTTGGTGCTCCAGGCACTGGTTCACCAGTCTCTGTGCGATGCATTCGCAAGTGACCGACCAGGCCGATGCGTGAATTGAAGGTGCCGTCGCAGTGAGGGCAGGTGTAGTCCTGATCCTCATCACTGGAATCGCAAGAGTTGGGGGTGGTGTCGGTTGTTGTGTCGGGGTTGATGGGCGAGACGGCAACCTGAACGGCCTCCGCTGGGGCAGTGGAGGATGAGGAGGAGGAGGAGGAGGAGGAGGAGGAGGAGGAGGAGGAGGAGGAGGAGGATGGAGGTAGTGGTGGTGGTGGTGGTGGTGGTACAGAAGAAGTGTCAGAGTTAGTTGGCGGTAGAGAGGACGAAGATGAGGCGGGCAGAGGAACGATGGTTGGGGCAGTTCGAGAGGCGCAGTTGATTCGAAGTTGTCCAACAAGTCTGATTCGAGCCCGGAATGTACGTTAACCTCGAGGACACGTAGGGAGCGGTTGTGCGGCGGCGATGCGGTTGGCTTCGTGGATAGCTGCGCCCGTCTTTACTGTTCTCCTCCATGTCGGACGATCGCGGGCGAGCTCTTCCCAGTTGGTCGGGTTGATTTGCAGGCGCTTCAGGGAGGACTTCAGAGTGACCTTGTACCGGCGAATTTGGCCTCCTTGACGACGAGAACCCGTCGCGACGTCTCCGTAAAAGAGTCGTTTGGGTAGTCGCTCGTCGTCCATGCGCACCAGGTGGCCGCTCCAGCGCAACTGCATTTGTCTCAGCATGGAGTAGATGCTGAGCATTCCCGTCCGTTCTAGCACGCCAGTGTCGGGGATTCGATCCTGCCACTTCAGCCTCAGGATGCGACGGAGACAACTGAGGTGGAAGTGGTTCAGTCGACGTGCCTGCCTCGTGTACACCGTCCAGGTCTCTGCTCCGTACAGTAGCGTCGGCAGGATGACGGCCTTGTACATCTTCAGCTTTTTGTTCAGTTGAAGATCGTGACGATTCCAGACAGTGCTTTGGAGGCGACCGAAGGCTTGACTGGCTTTCGAGATCCTGTTGGCTACTTCGTCATCGATCTAGGTGTTGCGGGAGAGGGTACTGCCCAGGTACGGGAAGTTCTCCACCACTTGCAGTTGAGTCCCATTCTCGCTGATTTGCGGCGGCGCGTTCGGGGCTGTGGCTGAGTTGGGTGGCGGTTGGTGCATCACCACCGTCTTCTACGTGTTAATGACCAGACCGAAGTTCTCGCAGGCGGCGGAGAACAGATCCATGCTCCGTTGCATCTCCTCTTCCGAGCTGGTGTTCAGGGCGCAGTCGTCGGCGAAGAGCAGTTCGTGCACTGTGGTTGTGGATACGCGTGATTGGAAGTTCATGCGCCGTTGATTCAGGAGATCACCGTCCGTTCTGTAGGCGATGCGGATCCCGGGGCGTTCGTCGCGGTAGGCGTCCATCAGCATGGCAGAGAACATAAGACTGAAGAGGGTTGGTGCCAGCACGCATACCTGCTTCACTCCGTTGGTCAATGCGAATGCCTCTGAGACAGCTCCGTTGTCCGTAACTCGCGCCATCATACCGTCGTGCAGCTGACGCACCATCTGGATGAATCGCTCCGGACAACCGAATTTCTGCATGATCTTCCACAGTCCTTCACGATTCACCGTGTCGAAATCTTTCGTCAGGTCCACAAAAGTAGAGTACACGTGGGTCTGCATCTCCTGGCAGTTCTCCTGAAGTTGACGGGCGGCGAAGATCATATCCGTGGTCCCACGATGACGACGGAAGCCGCATTGGCTTTCCGGCAGCAGACCCTGTTCCAGATGGTTATTTAGGCGGTTGAGCAGGATGCGAGCGAAGAACTTCTCTGCGATTTTCAGCAAGGAGATGCCACGGTGATTGACGCAGACTTGGCGGTAACCTTTGCGCTTGTATAGGTGCACGATTGTTGCGTCCTTGAAATCTTGCGGGACTTCACCTTGACGCCACATCTCCTGGCCTCGCCAACATCGCCTCCGTCACCAGCAGCGTAGACTCGATTCCAACCCCTCACCATTGCGATCGTGCCTGGCCGGGACTGGCGTACCAGTGCCAGGAGTTCCGACATATGCCCATCGGATCCGCCTGCAATGTCTACACCGACCACATACATTAGCGCGCCGCATAGGCTTCTTCGGCCACGAGAGTGGAATTCCCCGCAATATGGACAAGTGATGCACATACTGCGCATCAGACATATCTCCAACAGTGTGGTGGACAGTAGCAGCATCACAACCGCTCAGCAGCTCCCAACTTATCCTGTCCACATTTCCGTCGCAAATTCACAACATGCACTGACCTGATCAGTCACTTGCGAATCCATCACACAGAGGCTGGAGCATCAACATACACCAACCATACTCAGCCTGACTGCTTACGCTGACCACGCAAATGCAGTCACCATATGGACGTATTCGGTCACAGGAGCAAACATGAAAACCTGCGGTGAATCACCGTCAGTCAAGCCATACAACCACGCTTCTTCTCACCAGCACCCTCACACACAGCACAGTAGAGCCCGTTAGCCATCATCCATCGCCAGTTCAGCCGTCGCAACCGACGATGTTCAACGTTCGACCCATAGCATATTGATGCAGGCAGGATGACTTGCGCGTGAATTAGTTTTTACTGAAAGAAGAAGTGAGCGGCATATAGCACACTCTCCTCCCCACCTGGGCCTGTTATCAAGACAGAGACTGCGCGCCCTTCAAAATGACAGAACCGTACATACAGCACAGCATGAATATCTTCTCCTCCGGATGCGCAAGGACTGAGCCGACCGACAACACAGACATAACGGTTACCATAAACCAAGGTCACGCATAACTGAATAAAACGTTTCTCGCATTACTGCAAGGGCCCCAAAATCAAAACCGCAGACAGATTCGTCTATTTGGGCAGCAAACTCTCACGCACAGGCGACAAAGTACTCCATCGGATCTCCAAAGCTAGCCAGACGTTCGGACGACTGCAGGTCTCCGTCTGGGGTCGTCCTCGACATCGAATCAACACGAATCTCAAAATTTCCGGAGTCTTCGTCTTGAAAACGCTACTATACGGGCAGAGACACGGACTGTACACGCAAATCAAGCTGAGAAACCCAGTCACTTCTACCTCAATTGTGCCCGTATCGGCCTGGTCGATCATTTGCAATTACATTGCGCCGAGACCGGCGTACAGGTGCCAGGAGTCCCAGCATATACGCATCGCATTCGTCCCACCTGTTCGCACTGAACACACACATTCGCAGACGCATCCACGATGGGGGAATTTCCCGTCATATCCACAGGCGAAGCACACGCTGCGCATCTGACATGTCTCCAATCTCCAGCCTCCCTTCCCCCCCCCAAATGCGTGGCGGACATTAGCAGCTTCGCCACCGCAACCCACTCACCAGATCCCCAAATTATCCTGCCCATATTGCAGCCGCACATGCACATCACACATCGACCAGGTCGATCACTGAGGAATCCATCACACAGAGGCTGGTGAACCAGAGTCTGCAGCAACAACATACACCAACTCCACCCGCCCTAACTGCTTACACTGCCCATGTAAATCCAGTCACCAAATGGACGCATTCGGTCACACGAGCAAACATGAAAACCTGCGGTGAAACAGTGCCAGTCAAGCCAAATAACCACGCCTCTCCTCACCAGCACACACACACAGCACAGACGAATGCGGTGGCTGTCACCCACCGATAGTTCAACCGTCGCAGCCGACAGCATCTACCGTGTGACCCATAGCGAGTTGAAGCAGGCAGGGTGAATTGCATGGGAATCGGCTTATAATGGGAGTAGGCTTGCACAGCCTCTTCCGCACGCCATCCTTTTTCCCCCTGGGCCCGTTGCCAAGACATAGACAACAAGACCGAAGGCGGGAGAAGGCGCAGGTGGATGGGACGGCTGGACTCGCACCTAGGCGTAATCCTGACGTAAATGATAATGTCCTCACGAATTAACGAGTTATATCTCACAAGCCCCTAGCCTTAAAGCAAGCAAGTAAGTCTGAGTAGTAATTAATATAAAGATTTTGAACGTTGAGTAACCTGACAACACAGCGCGGCAGCAAATCAGTCCAGCATGGCGGGTGTGTCCTTTTATCGTCACATTCAAACAAGCAATCCAGGCAAAGTAAACGAGAGTAAATCGTCAAGGATAAATTAGTCCGGTGCCTCACTACAATCCCACACCCCCTGGTCCACAACAAACACATGACCAGAATTTTAACCAAGAACAGTATCAAAACGAGTCTGAATGGCGAGGAAGACTGGGCAGTCATGCACACGATCTGCATAGCCAGAGGGAGCGTACGTGCATCTACCGGCAAGGAATCAGGAGTCAGAGAACTGCCATCCTACACCAGGGTGCAAGGACGGTGGTTTGCTGATCCTGGCATAGCAGACGCCTACATTCCCTGGGCATCACCCAATAAAAGCACAGGAAGGGCACACTGCGCACAAGAGGGAATCGCGCCCTCGTTCCCCTTTCCATGTCGCCTCCATTTTATTAACCTGCGACAGGGAACCGAGCAGTGAACACCCCTCATGCGGAATTCTGGCAGACTGTGGGGGTCCAGGTCGCGTGTGTGGCAGGCGCCCACGGACCATTCGTGACCTTCTTGGCCAGTAATTCTAATCTTAGTTTGCTGACCAAATGAGACTATCGCCTGGCATAGGATAGAGGGAAGGGAGAGTGATGTCGACACTCAGTGCATAAGTCACTGTGAGATATGAATCGTGGCTTGGAAGGACGCCATCGGACGGGATTATCTGTGGTGATACGCTGCCAGTCAAACCCCACCACAAGAACTGCACATTCACACCACACGAACCCCTATTAATGTGGCCGCTTTGGCACTTCCACTCAGATGAGACGCCAGCCGTCTCGTTGTGCGAAATCCTGCTCCTTTGTGTCTGGACCAGGATGTGTGTTGGCACCCTTAGGCGCGTGTGCACGCCGTGTCGACCACGGGAGAAGGCGTAGGTGGATGGAACGGCTAGACCCTTACCTACGCGTTATCCCACACGCCCTGGTCCATAACAAGCTTTGACCAGAATTTTTCACCATGAACAGTATCAAAACGGATCAGAAAGGCGAGGAAGACGGGGCAACCATGAGCATGACCTGTACACCCAGCGGGAGTGCAAGCGCATCTACCTGCAGGGAAAAAGGTGCCAGAGAACTGCCAGCGCATGCCAGGGGGCGAGTGTTGTGGTTTGTTAATTCCGGCGTAGCAGACGTTTAAATTCCTTGAGCCTCACCCAACAAAAGCACACGAACAGCACCCCACCAGCTTGCAGGAATCGTGTTCCTCGTCTGCTCCTCCATGCCGCCTCCATAATCTTAACGTACGAGATGGACGAACAGTTAAACCCATTCATGCGAAATTCTGGCAGAATGTGCGGGCCTCGGGTCGTGTGCGTGGCACGCCCAGACGGACCGCTCTTGATAATGTCGACCAATAAGTCCAATCTCAACAACACAGGAGAGGGAAGCGAGAGTGATGTCGACACTCGGTGCATAATTCACGGTGCGATAAAAGTCGTGACTTAGAAGGCTGTCATTGGACAGGATAACCGGCTTATTCTTACACGACTGAGATTTAGGCTACAATGACTCCGTCTTAATGTGGCCTTTGCGGCACTTCCACCCGGTTGAGATCAGAGCTGTCTCTCCTTTCCCGGATGTCTGGAATCCTGGTCCTTTGTGTGTTTGGACCGGGATGTGTGTTGGCACCCTTAGGCGCGAGTCCACGCCATGTCGACCACAGTCTCCTTGTCTGGGCCTTATTACGGAACGGAGGTGGACGACGGTGATTAGAGTGCGATAGATGCTGCGCAAGGCCACTGCCTCCATAAACTAGTTTACGCACATGTCATCGTTTCTGCGTCCACCCTGTTGATGGGCACATGTTGTTCATCGTCGAAAACGACGGATGAACACTCGTCATGTCGCCTGAGGTATGATGATGTTGGCGTGCGGGTAGTCTGACGGATTCCGTATTTTCACGTAAGAAATAGCTTTTCAAGTGTTAGTTTTATTACATTTGCTTTATGGATTTATGGCAGACCATAGAATCGGGCTAGAACGGTGTCAGTTGCCCTCATTTGGTGCCATTCATTCTCCGTGATCACATTTTTATGTCGGTATTCTCTAAGCAGTTTACTCAGCCGATCTGCCACTGCTTTGGCTTGTGGTCTGCCAAAAATCCATAAAGCAAATGTCCCACTTCGGCCAATCGTTGCCCTCAAAGGCAGCCCCACCTACAACTTGGCAAAGTGGATGTACTCAAAACTGAAGTTCCTCCAAGGCAATTCGACTACCTCAGTTCGATCAGCCTCTCAATTCCTCATAGACCTCCGAGGTCGGAGAATTCAATCGGACGAAATCATGGTCTCCTTCGATGTGACGTCGCTATTCACATCTATCCCACCAAACGTGGCCCGCGAAGTCTTGCGCAAGAGACTTGAAGAGGCGTACGATGAGACTCAGAATGCCCTCAAAATTGAACACCTCATGAGGCTGTTTGAATTCTGCCAACAAACTTTCTTCACTTTTGCGGGAGAGACCTATGAACAAATCAAGGGAACCCCTATGGGCTCACCGATCTCCGGTTTGGTGGCAGAACTGGTCCTACAGGAGTTGGAAAAGATTGCCTTCCTCCAACATGAACCGATGTTTTGGCGACGTTACGTTGACGACACGTTCGTCATCGTAAAGAAGGACATGCTGCAACATTTTCACAGCCTGCTCAACGCAGTCTTCCCGGATATAAAATTCACGAGAGAAGAAGAACAGGAGCAGCAGTTGCCCTTCCTGGATGTGCTCGTCAGACGAAACCTTAACGGTGAACTTGAAACGACGGTTTATAGGAAGGCAACGAACAACACACAGCTTCTCAGTTTTTACAGCAACCATCCGGTGGCTCACAAACGAAGCTGTGTGAAGACGCTCTTCAAACGGATCCAAACTCATTGCAGCAAACTGGAAGACAGAGCGCGTGAGGCCCGTTATCTCCGCGACCAGTTTGTGCAAAATGGCTATCCGAGGGCATTCATAAGTCGCTGCCTACGCGGTCGCCACCAGAGAACTCAAACATCAACGCCACCGACGATATGGCATGCTCTACCATACATCAAGGGTGTTTCAGAAGCGACCGAGCGCATTGCTGCGGAGCTAGGGGTTGGAATCGCACACCGCCCCAAAGCCACCATGCGCAACACGGTCATGAAAATCAAAGACTGGTTAAAACCTGAAGAGCAATCTGGAGTAGTGTATCGCATTCCGTGTCAAAATTGTCCTTGTAATTACACAGGACAGACTGGACGCATGCTCGGATCGCGCATACATGAACATAAGCTGGCTGTGCGGCGAGGCGACGCATTGTCACAAGTGGCTGCCCACACCTACGAAATGGGTCACGAGTTTGACTTCGCAGCCACCAAAATAGTCGCCCACGCCGGAAACAAAACAGGCCGAGAATTGATTGAAGCCTGGGCCTCGGATGAGAACTCGGTCAATCGATTTATCGATCTGGCGCCGGCGTACAGAGCCCTTCGTAGTCACCTCCAGTCGTGCGACGTCGGTCGATGATTGGGTCTACGTGCCTTATAACTGCCGCTTGTCCTGTTTCTGCCACTACCTCTGACGATGGACTCCTGTGCGAGTCTGAAAGCTCAGGATAATAAACGAATTGTTCCGGTGCTCGATTCTTCTTCTTCTTCTTCTTCTTCTTCAAATATGTATACACCTGGAACTCGAGATTTCGCCTTCATCTGGAATCATTCTAAAACTATTCTAATTTAACTCATCCACCAATGAAATTTATTAAAACAATCGAGATTTATTGATGACTGCCATCCCAAGATGCCCTATTACACTGAAATACGGACAGAACGTTGAATATCTCGACTAACTGCAAAGGACACACGCAGAGGTTAAAAGATTACTATTTCTAACAAACGGAGCTTCGTCAACGGTCTCCTAAATCGAGATAAGACCCACAACTGAAAAAAAGAACGTAATCTGATGAACAACACCCATCATTCACAAATCACTGTCGAGTATTTCTGCGTGTCTTCTCGAGCAGACTAATGTCAGCCGAGGTGCGAACGCTTCCAAAATTAGCAGGCGTGTGGTGGCATAGCAACTGCAGCCAATGCATGCTGCGTCCACAACATCTTTCTCTTGCTGTCATTTGTCGATCCTGGATCCGAAATCACGGGCATATGTTTTTCGGTCATAGGTTTTTAACACAAATTATGCGTCGGGCCGCATGCGAATGGATACCACAACAGCAATCTCCTCAAATGTGCCCACCGAGCACTTGCACTTCCAGAGTGCAGAAATCATATGAGTGTAATGGTACAGTTGGCCTCCCGGCGTTTGACACCATTTAATTTTGTAGAATTCTCATGAAATCCATTTGCAAAACCGGAGGAAAGAGGGCAAGACAGAGGAAGAGACGATAGGCACGTCAAAAAATTACCTCTGCCACTAAGACATTCATATACGCACACCTCGAGCAGCTTGCCACGTCTAACTCGGGGACCAATGTGTTATGACGGTCCTAGATATAACTATTGGACATTCCATGAAAAAGGAGCGCACATTAACAAAAAAGATGATCCCTTCAGGGCGGGAATGCGGAATATGGAGGTGATAGCATCTTTTCAACATCCGCTTGCGTCTGACAGCCACATCCATCGGCGACAATGATTCTTCCCGTGCGTGTGGTCCGCACGACGGCAGCTGATATCACAGATGAACCATGGACCACAAGGCTGAAGTAGGAAACAAACGCAAGGACCATAGATGTGGAGTAAGATGTGCCGAATGTGCATCAAGAACTTCAACGGAAGTGGTGATGGACAACAGTCAAAAGGAAGTTTCCATACTCAAGATTGGCAGGGAGGGTGCAAGAATTGTGAATACCATCTCGTCCAGAAGAAACAATCTAAAAAACGACGGTAAATAAACGTCCGGAACTAAGACAAAATTAGCACAAGCCGTATTTTTATAGGCCGGGAAGGCAAACTTACAAACTGGAAGGATTCTTCGGTGGGACATGCTGGGTGAATTAAAATATTTTCGTGAAAAGTGGCGAACAAAAATCTCACATGACCGAAAATATTCAAAAGACGTAACAAAAGATAAATATCCGAAATTCGATTACTTGCAGGATCGAGGACTGTAACTCCAAAATGCGTAAGCCAGGGATGAAAATTACTGAATATTCTCGTTACGCGCGAGTAAAGTTTTTACATCCGAAGCTACTCGGAGAAAATCACGAGTACTGTGCGATGAGGGGATGCAAAGGAAGGGAGTGTATGGACGGGTGGGCGTAAGGAAAGAAATTGATCCCAAGTGATGCTATTGGACGCTGAAGCTGAAAGCATGGCGTTAAATCACGTGAGAACGCCAGGTGGAAGAAGGTTAAATGAGTATGAACTGTTGTCATAGGAATTGGTGAACACCCGAACAGAGCAGAAAAGCGCTTTTTGCCGCCACAATCCTGACGACTGCTAGCACTGTTCCATCACGAGTAACTGGACATCGACATTCTCTGAGATTACCGAATTCGTGGTCTACGCACCAACATGCAGGATTCCTGTCTTCATTCGTGACATAGAAGAAAAGAACAAAGTAGAAATGAGATTTAAGCAGTATTTTCGGAATATGAGATAAACCAGATAAACACAGATGCATAAGTTTTACATTAAAGGCCTATGTATGATAAGTTAAAGGGCAAATGCTGTGATAGCTGGCTGAAATACCCCTAAACTCATATTCCGCGAAGGGGACTCTTTATCGTAAACATAACTGGTTTCCGTAGAAATGCGTAGTCCACGCTATCGGTTATAATGCAGTGGTTACCGTCAAATAGAAACATCCGTAATCTTTCTAAAATTATTCTAATTTAACTTATCCAACAATGAAATTTATTAAGACAACGGAGATTTATTGATGACTGTCATCCCAAAATGCCCTATTACACTGAAATACTGATAGATCGTTGAATATCTCGACTAATTGCAATTGACACACGCAGAGGTTGTGCAAGTATACGGGTAAAAGATTAATATTTCTCACAAACGAAACTCCGTCAAGAGTCT
>CACRXP010000663.1:56124-67026 GCA_902702965.1 Spirometra erinaceieuropaei
GGATTTCACGTACCAGGCGGGTCATAACAACTACTACTACTACTACTACTACTACTGCTGCTGCTACTACTACTACTACTACAGCTACCACCACCAAACGAATCTGCAGAGTTAGTAGTGAGATTTTGTAAGCATGCATGACAAGCAAATACCCCTCGACCATTTGACCATAAAGGCAGGCACCCGCTTCCTTCTTTTATGCACTTCTGCGTCTCATGCTGTCAGCGAACAAGGTTCTCTCAGCCAGCAGTCCGCCAAAGTTGGCGGTTTAAAGTCCCTGGAATAACTTGCAAACGCTGGACAAACAACATTTGATCGCCATTTGACGGTGCTGTGTGTCACAGTCCGAATAGTATAAAAGTTTTGCCCAAGCGGAGTGAGGCATGAGGACAGTAGAACAGACCCGTATGTACCGTGACGAAAGTCTACGCGGCCACTATTCAACGTGATCTTCTCTAGGTGCATGCTCCATTGGAAAATGAAAATCAAAGCAATTTTTTTAGGTCTGTACGAAAAAGTTGGTCAATACCCACCACCGCCTGCATACCATGCAAAGCCATTGAAGGCCAAGACCAACATGAATACAACGAATATGTTCTTGAGTTATGAACCTTTCGCCGCCTTGCATCTGTGTACCACTTCCACAGAAATGCTCACCCTACTACGTGTATTTTGTCTATCGCATAATATTACTGACTTCATTTCGGAAAGTGAATCTGCAATCAAGAGGGATAACTTCACACGAAGTCAAATATTAATAACACTGCTCTTCTCAACGCTCGCCCTCCTCTACCTCCTCGTCGTCCGATAGTAAACAGCAAAGTAGACCGAACTCATCGTAATTCTCATTCCCATGCTTGTTTGTAAAACTAGTATCTACGAGTGGATGGGAATGAATCTACCTCCACATGACAGTGAGTGATCGATCTCATGAAATGCTGTCTGAAATTCTGAAATGCGTTTACGATTTCGTAGGATTACTTGGGTGCGGTTTTAATACTGATTAACATGCGACATAAGCAAGTAACAATTCGGACTCGACGGGATGTCGGCATTTGTGTGCACCTCTCCTACAAAAAACAGATCGGCAAAAAATGACTACTTATGTAGCATGCATTTTTCGATGTGATTTTCGATGGTCTTATAAATTCAAATATATCTTATAGAAAACATGCACAAAAATATGCTCTCTTCTACTCATTTGATCGTAAATCACGTCGATATCATATTTTAGGCTTGAAGACAAGGTTCATTTAGGTTTAAAAAAGTTTTTCAATTCCCGAATAACTTTTAGCCAGATCAGCCGTTGTTTTAGCGTTCAACAATTTCATTCTACGAGGCGCATGCTCTCCGTGTAAGGAAAATAACTTATTACTCTATGCCTTTAAGAAGATACCATATAGATTTCATGAAATTTGGAGGACTACCTTATGCATTTCATTAAGAGCAATGGTAACCAGACAGATACGATGCTGTATGAATGAAAAATGCACGGCCTTAACAATCGTATAATTAAAAAGTTTTTTAAAACCAAAATATACCATGTATTCAGGCAAAAAAATGTAAAGTCGCCGTGATTTGCCACCGAATGAGTAGAAAAAAAGCATATTTTTGCGCATGTTTTCTATAACATATATTTGAATTTATAAGACCATCGAAAATCATTGCGAAAAATGCATGCTAAATAAATAGTCATTTTTTACCGAGTTTGGGTTCTGCAGGCGATCGAAAAGAAATGCATTCAAAAGCCGACATCCTGGCGAGTCCGAAATATTACTGGATTATGCGGCATGGTAATCAGTGTTACAATCCTACCTAAGTAATCCTTCCAAATGGAAAACGCATTTCAGAATTTTGGACAACATTTCATGTGGTCGGTCACTTACTGTAATTTACGCGCAAGTCACCACTGCTGAGACGACTTCGTGGGACATACGACAGACATCGTCACCCGCAGCGACCAAACTCTCATAGTTCGCGGGTGAATTATGTACACTTAATGCACTAGCTTGTCTGTCAGCGCTGAAAAGTACAGACCGGTAATTAGCCCGATCTGGACGAATCTACCTCTGCATGTCAAACGATGTCTCTTCTCGCTGCTCACTTGGGTAGGCATATGGTCGCCACCAAGTTACTTTATTAGCACGCATCAAACCCAAACCGTGTGCCCATACTTCACTTCCCACCCACGGTTTCCTCGTTGACCGCGCGTACTTCAGGTTATTTCACATTCAAAAGACGCCAATAGCAGCCTCTAGACTGCGCAGCCTTGTCTGATAGAACTACTGCAGTTCCTTGTCAAATGAAAGGCCTGCGTATTCTCACATAACCGATCGACTCACTAACTCTGCCAACTGCCGCCCCATCGAAGCCACCGTTCGCCGCACTCCGCCGATCAGAACCTGCAGACCATCAGCGAGCGCATGCGGGCGTTCACTGCGGTTGTGCAGTAAAAGGTGACATTCGTGGCGCTCAGGGCAATTTGTCGCATTTGATCTAGTTGCTACGACTGAAATGTCGATCCCACAAACACATTCCTTCGAAGATGAATTTCCTCTGATTCGCAGCTGCCCTGCACTGAATGAAATTCGCCTAGCTGGAGAGATTAAAGACCTGACAATAGAGGTAGCTACGCCTGCTGTTACTGCTCTCTACACGTATATTTCTATACATTAGGTAAAGAACGGCGAGGTTCTCCATGCTCACCGAATAATACTAGCAGCTCGCATTCCTTCCTTGCGAGCCACGCTCAGTGGTCCCCTCGGGGAGGCCAATTCGGTCCTAAGATGGCGGACAGTGCCTCTCAGGTAAAACTCCCATCCGTCGATTCTTTAGCTTTGCCTACTCTTTATGCACTTTTCAGCCTCGCAAATGCGCTCATTAGTTATGTGTACACTGGTAAAATGGAGATAACGCCAGCAAATATGATGGGCATGGTTGCGTTCGCAAAAATGCTGAAGATTCCTGCTCTGGAGATTTGGGGAGCCAATTTACTAGCCGACAGGTAAGCATTTCCCACTTATTGCTCCCTAACTGTCCGCTCTAGTGTCACTTCGGAAAATCTGACAACCACTTGGGATTTCGCGAAGTCATTAAATATTGGATTTCTGATGGAGACTTGCATCAATCTGATGCAAGAGCAGTTTATTCGTCTCATCTCTGATGACCTCTTTGTACGTTTGCCAGGCGATACGGTGCTCTCATTGGTCCGAAGCGAAGACTTGTTAGTTGACTCTGAGGAACAAGTGTTTGAAGCGATTTCTCGTTGGGTTTGTCCTGGTGGAGTGGTTGATGAGGAGAGGTTGAGGACATACGTTCCGAAGATGTTGAAAGAGGTCCAGTGGCATCAGACCACTGCTCAGTTCCGTGAGCACTTGCTGGATAATCATCCGATATACCAGACCAACAATGAATGTGTGTAAGTACATGCCAATTAAGTGCATAATGATTCCCTTTAAGTCGACTTATGGCTGCAGTTGAACAGTGGATTGGCGCTGCCGCCACGCCCAAGAGGATGTGCCCCTTCAGTCAACATAGCCGCAACGGGAGAACGCCTCAGATGATTTTCGTCTTTGGAAGGGATAAAGATCAAGACAGATGGTCGGTTCTGCGTTTCGGTTCAGAGCTGCAAAATGAAGAGAGAGTTGCTGACATGGAAGTGCGTCGTAAAGCCACTTACAGTGTCGTAGGCGGTGAGTCGACTGACGTAGTCTTACCTAACCCAGCATGCTGCCCAGTACACGTTAGTGAGCGGTAGTCGTCGTCCTTGACCCCACCCTCCCAATTTCATCGCACACAGACTGCTTCATGTTTGCGCAAGCACCTACCCTCCTCGGCATATTTTTAAACTTGAGTAGCTTATGCCCTAATGCAAAATCGTAGCACAGTTTTGTCGCAATATAATTGCCATTACATAAAATCTGAAAACGGTAATGTCGAAATCTCACGTGATGAATTTGATGCTTAGTAGTGTTCAATGAAATTGCCGCTGAGTATGCCGGAGCACCCGAAGGTTTTGTGTCACTATAAATATTATAGTAATGACTGCGGTCGATTCAATGAGAGGCTTTTTAGTGGGGATATTCTACAACATGATTTTCACTGTTGGACGTCCCCAAGCTCATTGCACAGAGACTGCTTCATGTTTTCCCTAGCACATACCCTCCTCAGCATATTTTTAAACATGAGTAGTTAACGCCTTTATGTGCAATCATAGCACACGTTAGTCGCAATGTGATTGTCATCATATAGTGCAGAGAACTCTAATAACGGTGATGTCGAAATATCAAGTGACGAATTTGATGTTTAGTAGTGTTCCTTGAACATTCCACTGATTAGCCGGAGCACGAGATAGTTTTGTTCTACTGCATTTGCAAGTAGATGAAACAATTGAAAATGCCTATAAACATTATAGGAATGAATGTAGTCGATCCAATGAGGGTTTTTAATGGGGATATTCTCCAACTTGGCATTCACTGTTGGACGGCCAAATACGTACTCATTTTTGTTAGCAAATAAATAAGGTTATTTTGGTTGATATTGGATGATGCTCAATATTGGAACAACACTATGGCCAGATTGCAGTGCGTCAGGCGTTATTGGGAATGCGCACCCTCATCGAATGCCAACATTGAGGGTATTGTGACGGGTCTAGTTGCAGACCCATGGTGCGTCAATTGAGATCCAAATCACGTACTCCCAATATTTTCTGCCATCGTATACGTTCCTAATTAATGTGCTTATGTGCCATATGCCTGGCTTTTTGCTGTAGCGGTCTAGATGGACCACGTAAGAGTCTCTTCAGTCGACCAAGGTAACTATCAAATGGGAAAGATGAGAAGGAATCCAAGACCCCATGACGTTCTATATCATCAGCAATATGCACGATGCTGTGGACGTTGTAGACCATGTGTACCTGCCCATATAACGAAGCGAATTTACAGGTAAACAGCTTAAATAAATGCCTAGCTTAGCCTATGTTTGACGTGTAAGTGTCCGCTGACGCTATCAATCTTATGGTTGTGAACAGTAGGAGGAAGTGTCTATAGTGCCCTGCCGGCAATATGTCCTTCAGGACAATTATTCCTGTGTACAGCAAAAATTGTCTGTACTATGTGCCCTTCCAGGAGTCTAAATCGGTTAGACTTCGGCACCTCTGAGAGAACTCTGTAGGTAGATAAGTGTTTAACCCTCGTAATCTGCTATTAACTATTTCAACTTGCGCTGGACGCAGTGTGCACAACTGTGTCTGGCAAGTCGCCTTAGACCGGTAATTTCTAACCCACAAACGAATTAGCCTCCTCACCACACCTAAATATACAAGATGCAGTGGACCTAGAGGAAAATTAGACACTAAATTCAGATTACAGTGTAAAAGTGGCGACAGCCCTAATACATGCTGACTCCTTCTTCTTCTGTCCTTCCTCCAGGTAGACAACTTTTCCAACGTATGTTCCCACGGTTGTACAACGCTTACAGCCGTCATATGCATTTACGTTCTTAATCTGTTTGACGAAGGCCCTCGCGGGTGCATCACAAATAACACTAGCTATGCGGACTCGCATCCTGCCAGGGCGATTACTGAATAGCAATCCTTGATCGACAACTATTTCGTCTATACGGTCTTTACAAAACACTTCTACGTTTGGCGGCTTGCCGTTCCCACAGTACATGGGAATGGCAAATGCGTTACTAAAAAATGGCTTCATGATACGACCTAGAATGGGCCAGAGTTCAGCCCGCGTCTTGCGGTAAAGAGGCAAACCATCTACAGCTAGATTCACAACTATCTCTTCATTGTCTGCGACTACGAATTCCCTATCAACTAACCTGCGTATTTGCTTCTGCAGCCCAACATCAACGTACTCCCCACTACCCATGGGGACTACTTGCAAGTTATACGATGCCCCAATAGTGTACGAGGGTCTTCGGGCAATTGCGGGACTGCCATCCGCACTATGTCTAACAGACTTCGTAAATGACTGTGCAGAATACGGCATTGAAAAGCCCAATCACGAAGTCTTGTCCTTATGCGTTCACTTAGTGGCACGTCATCCTTATGGATGACAGTGTTCGCCAAAGCAATACCGTCTGCAGATTCTAAATCACCTAACAATGATGTTGGCGGGCTAAGGCTCCCACCTCCAACGTCCACTGACTTACCAACGGACGACTCGCTCGCTGAACAGTCCGCTCGATAACGTTTGCTACCGCCAAAGAGCAGATCCACTTCTGCATCTATTTCTCTTGACATTTCCTCGATCTTCTTCTTCACATGTCGCCTAATAGTGCGTTTACATTCGTGCCCAAACATTTCAACAATAAAAAAGATGGGTTAATTAATCAAATAAGGGTATAACAGATTAAAGCAGAGAGCACTTGATTGCACACGCCGCACGCGATACGCAAGCAATGATGGCGACGAGCATGCGGCGTGGGAGCACTGATAGCTCAAGCGCGCCAGCCGACCAATCAGATGACGAGATAGCCCAATCGCGAGATTTCCACGATAAGAGTGCATCAGGTAGCTATTCAATGCTACTAGGGTTGCTTTTCGAATGAATTCTGCGCCCTCCTACAAAATCTCAAAATTAGGAACTTGTTAAACCCGGGAGATACTTCTACTTCGAATACGAAATAGGAAAAAAATGTGATTTACTACCGAATGAGATGAAAGAAGAATGTTTTGGTACATGTTTTCGGCAAAAATGCATTCGAATTTATAAAGGCATCGAAAATCTATGAAGAAAGTGCACGCTACATAAGTAGGAATTTTTTACCAAGTCCGATTATTGCAGGCGGCGGGAAAGAAGTGCATTCAAAAGCCAACAGTCTGGTTATTGGAAATATTACGCATTAATTCAGTCAAACTACTGCGCCTAAGTAATCCCCCTAATCGAAAAGGTATTTCAGAAATTTATTTAGCATTTCATGAGATCAGTAAATAAACGCAGGCACGCAATTTGGCAGAGGTTGTGTTCTCATGCATCCGGAGGAAATGAAGTTCATTTTGGGACGGGATTCGCTGGAAAGGCAATCAAATTGCTAAAAAATCTGACGGTTATTGATAAAGGCATATCATTACTTGGCCTGACGCCTGTAGAATCTCGAGGATGAGCAGACATTCCGAGCAGTCTATTGTCGTCCAATTCCTGTATATCAAATGGGAAGAGTAAAGTTGGGAAATAAAAGAATAGTTATTTTGTTATCAAACATTCCGATAATACTAACGGAGTCCTCCTATTCCTCGAATGAGCTATAGCACAGTCGGTCACTTGTGGCCACACCTCTAATGCTACTGCATTAGTTAATCTGAAAAAGTATGCAGATTGTCAGACTACGCAGTCAAGTAAAGATAAGTCCATCCTCACGAACTACGCCGGCTTGCTTTAACAGTTGAGACACATTACGCAGACTCCTGCCTACACCTCATCCACATTTTGTGCATTTTTCCCTACCTGGAAGAGAGCATTTTCGTAGTCGGAGGACAGACTGCGCAGCAGATCTACTCGACGAGTGTTGATGAGTTCCTGGTGAGAGAACGGCACTGGCGCAAACGGGCATCCCTAACCGTTGGACGCAAAGACCACGCGGCCTCCGTCGTGAACGTCAGTGTTAAAGACAAGGGGTGTGAAGAGAGGACGTTGATTGGCGTTTTCGGAGGATACTATATGAAGGGAGATATAGTAACACGTCTTTCCTCCTGTGAAGTGTATGACGTCAGTCAGGATAGGTGAGAACACCTGTGACGCAGATCTCTTGCGTTTTCGAAAATGTTGCTGCCTCGCTCACTCATCCGCACCACACACCTTCCTCGCATGCCCCCAACAGGTGGTACAGGCTGCCCGATCTACGGGAGAAGAGAAACGGTCCAGCTGCTGTCTGCTTACCCCGCGACAATCGGGTCTTCGTCTTTGGTGGTAAGGACGAGTCTGCCTTGTACTGCTTCCGTGGAGTTCTGTCAGCTGCGAACAGACTGGCAAGGGAAGGCCACCTCATCCAGCACCGCCGAATTTTGGCTACCAGCTGCCCCCATGAGAACTGCGCGCGCAGTTCTCTCAGCAACACACTTTAGAGGGAGAATCATCGCCGCCGGTGGATATGATGGTAAAAAGAAAGTCAACGTTGTGGAGATATTTTCTCCGCCAGACACCAGATGTCCGCTCGGTCAGTGGACGGACCTTGCTGCGATGAAGCAGCCTCGTTCATTTTTCACTCTTGTCACCACCCGCGACACGGTCTTTGCTCTGGGTAATAATTCCTGCTTCTTTGCTCTGCAGTCGGGCAACATAAAATGCATTATCCTTCCGTCACGTGATTTACTACCACTGGCAAAATATTTTACAGGCTTGAGCATCAGTGCTCCGGTTATTGTGATTATTGTTTATCTTCTGACTTGACTCCATTTCTCTCGACCTTTTTAAAGATGGAATCGCATGGGAATTATTTCAAATTTGTAGGCGGCGATGGGGGATCAGGAAACACGGTAGAGGCCCTTACTGTACCAGAAGGCTCAGTCGGTTTTAGCGATGACTTGACATCTTGGATCTGGTCGACGAAGAGCCCATTGGAAAGCCTTGCGGAGATTCGTGGAGCTGTAAGTGTTCGCATGTGAACGCGTGCGTTTCTTCATGTTGACTCGTAGTCCCTTCTGTTGCTTGCAAGCTGAAAATATACGACTAGCCATTGAGCCCGCTTCATCTTCTCAAGAACTGTCAAAATCCATGTTGTCATTTTATTTTTGAAAACATCGAAATGGTCTACAATGCGAACGTCAGGTATAGCCGATCAAAAAGTCTTTCGCTTTGCCGCGAGTCAAATATTTTGGTGCCTTGCTCTGGACCGAGTGTGTCAATCCCTGAGGGAGATACTCATCCTCTCACATGACGCATAACTGTAATAAAATCATAAATTCACACGCTTGTACAAGGGCAGCGTTGGCAAGACGGTTCGGGAGCGTCGTCACCAACACCACCCCAGCACTACCACCATCACCACCACCACCACCACCACCACTACCACCACCACCACAGGTAATTGCACTCCTGAGTCCACTACTCCCACGACCTATATCGTCCCTAACACGGACCACGCGACGACGACGACGACGACGACGACGACGACGACTACCACCTCTCCAACGCCCACCACCAGTGAGGATACTCCGGATGCCCCGTCAACCACTGCCCTCCCCACCGTCCGCCTCCCACAAAAAATATGGACTCCATCACAACCCTCTCCCGTTGCAATCACGTCTTCACATCGTGCATCGACCCGGTCGATCGCCACCGAATCCATCATATTGAGACTGGCGAACGAGGGCCAAGATACACCCACCACACACGCCGCGACTGCTTATGCTGCCACACAACTCCAGTCACCGCATGCGCGTATGCGGTCACATGAGTATACATTAAAACATGCGGTAAGACACTGCCGGCCAAACCAAATAAACACGCCTCTAGTCATAGGTACACACTCACAGAGCACAGACGAACGCGTCAAATGTCACTCAGCGACAGTTAGACCGTCGCAACCGAAGATAGCCAATTTGTAGCAGTCACGGTGGCCTGCGCAGCATCTACCGCTCTGTCTCTCTCTTCCCCCCTCGTCACCTGGATCCGGTTTCAAGACAGAGTCAAGAAGACCAGAGGCGGGAGAGGACGCAGGTGGCTGGCACGGCCGTACCCGAACCTACGCGTGCCGCCACACCAGAGCCATACCACCACACTACTACACTTGACCAGGACATTACACCACCAACACCACCACCACCACCACCAACAACAACAACAACAAAATAGGGGGCAGAAGTACGAGGATGACTGGGCAGCCATGCCCACCACCCCTATACGCAACTGGAACGCAAACCTATTTACCGACACGGAACCGGGTGTCAGAGAAACCACCGGCGCATACAGGGCTGCGAGGTCCATGATTTGCTGATACTGGCCTAGCACACACTTTCCGAACTTTTGACCTTGCAGGGCAGTACTTAGCCTGGGTCATCGCTCAGCAAGATTAAGTAACCAAACTGTAGTCGACTGAGAGGCATTGACTGTAAAGCACACAAAAAACACACACACGCAACAGTTCGACCGTCGATTTCGACGATGTCCACCGTGTGCCCCACAGCTGCAGCGGCCGGGGAGAGCAGGGACGGTGACTTGCGCAGGGGTTTATAGTGCCATTAGACTTGCGCTGCATCTACCTACACTCTCTCCTCCTCCCCCGCCTGAGCCCGGTGTCAAGACAGAGTCAAGGAGACCGGAGACGAGGTAGGCCGCAGGTGGATGGCTCGGACGGATCCTCACCTTGGCGTTCCACCACACCCCTGGACCACACAACAAATAACCAGGATTTTCAACAACACATCAGAGATTTGGAGGCTGGCACGAACGAAGCCGCACCTAGGCGTGCCGCTAACGCCTGGCTCGGATCCCACACTGTGGTGGGAGTGCCATAAATGCCACAGTAAGAAGGAGCCATTGCAGCCTGACTCTCAGACCACCACCAGTCAAGGAGGAGGTCCAAGTTACCCCGTCAGTTGGCAACATTCCAAGCCACGGCTTTTAGCGCAACGTGATAGCTTCAAGCGCGTCAGATTGTTTATTGTAGGGAGAAAGTGCGCTGAGTCGTCGACCTCAATCTCCTTTCCCATCACCACACCCCAGCCGCTGTCTGAGCCGGTCAGCAGACTGGAGTGGGAAATACGCGCGGTTGCTGGCACGGTGGACTGACCATGCCTGCGCGCCACAGCCCGACTTGACCCCCCATACACATACAAACACCAGGATTTTACACAACGGGGGTTCAACGGCGTGTCTCTCACATGCGTGAGAGGGCCGTGGAAGGTGCTGTTTCGGCCCGTCGCCCAGCCCACCAGCCCGCCACTCCACAACA
>CACRXP010000663.1:71301-81593 GCA_902702965.1 Spirometra erinaceieuropaei
TGGGGTATACGGTGGACATCGTCGAAATCGACGGTCGAACTGTCATGTATGTGTGTGTGTGTGGGCCAGGATGCGTGGCGGTACCCCTAGACGCGGGTCAACTACGTGCACCTGATCTCGCCTCCGGTCTCCTTGCCTAGGTCTTAGTGCAGAGCAGAGGTGGATGAGGGTGGGTAGAGTGCAGTGGATACTGCGCAAGGCTACTGTCCCCATAAACTAATTCACGCACATGGTTTCCTGGAGAGATGGCGGGAGGTCGAGGTCAACGTTGGTCCCTGCACCGGCCTGTCATCATGACGCCTAAGGATTGAAGAGTTCAGTTTGTGGGTGATCTGGACCAAATCTCATTTCTCACGTAAGACATTATTTTCATGTGTTAGTATTATCATGTTAGCTAATGCTGGGGAGAATGTACCTATAGCGGAAGAAGTGAGAGCGTTTAGAAGACGTGAACATTCTGAAGTTAGGATGGGTAACATGAGTAAGGGTAGAGATTAGGCCCTCCGACGGGGAGTAATGTAGCAATGAGGATGCAGATAGTAACTAGTAGTAACTATATCGGTGGCAGAAATTGGCCTTGAGTCCTTCATTTCAGTAGGTGCAGCAGGCCTCTCGGAGTTTGCCACCATTTAATTTTGTAGAAGTCTCATGAAATACATTTGCAAATACAAAGGAAGGAGACCAAGACTGAGGACTAGACGATGTACACGATAAAAGAATTACTTCTGCCTCCAAACCATTTACATATGAACACCTCGAGCAGCTTGCCACGACTAAACCAGGCGCAGCTATTTTACCTGCTTTCTTGTAGACAGATCTACCAGGGCACCAATGCGTTCTGACAGTCCTGGACATAAGTATTCGACGTTCCACAAAAAGGAGCACACATTATCAAAAACGATGATCTCGTCTGGGATAGTGGCTTCATTGCACGAGGCCGCTTCATCGCAGCGAGCTCTGTTAACTGGAGGGGCGGGTATGCGGAATCAGGAGGTAAAAGAGTCTCTGCAACATCCACGTGCGCTTGATTGCCACATCCATCAGCGACAATGATTCTTCCCGTGCGTGTGGTCCACATGACAGCAGCTGACATCCCAGATGAACCATGGACCACAGGACTGGAGTAGGAAACGCACGCAAGGACAGTAGATGTGGAGTAAGCTGTGCCGAAGGTGAATCAAGAACTTCAACGGAAGTGGAGGAGGACAACAGTCAAAACGAAGTCTCCAGGCTGAAGATTGGCAGGGAGGATGCAAGCATTGTGAATACCAGCTCCTCGAGAAGAAACAAAGCTAGAAAACTACGGTAAATAAACGTCCGGAACTGAGACAAATTAACACAAGCCCTATTTTTACAGGCCGGGGAGGCAAACATACAAACTGGAAGGATTCTTCAGAGGGACATGCTGGATGGAATAAAGTATTTGTGTTATGAGAGACGAATAAAATGCTCACTTTACCGAAAACTTGCAAAAGACGTAATATACATAAATATCAAAAATTCAATCATTTGCAGAAGCGGGGACTGTAACTCAAAAATGCTCAAACCAGGGATACGGACTACCAATATTCTCGTTACGCGCTAGGGGAGTTTCTCTATCCGCAGCTAGTCAGAGAGACTCACGAATACTGTGCGACGAGGCGTTAAAAAGGAAGCAAGTGGATGGATGGCTGGACGAAAGGAAATAAATTGATCCCAAGTGATGCAATTGGACGCTGAAGGTGCGAACATGACGTTAAGTCACGTGAGAACACCAGGTGGAAGAAGGCTAAATGAGTATGAACTGCAGTCATGGGAATGGTTGAAAATCCGAACAGAACGGAAAAATACTTTTCGCCGCAGCAATCCTGACGACTGCACCCGCGCAAGGGACGCCTGTCTGTGCAAGCACTGTTCCCTCACGAGTAAATGGATATCAACATTCTCCGAGATTACCAAATTCATGGTCTCCGCAACAACCCACAGGATTCCTGTCTTCCTTCGTGACATGAATAAAAATATGAAGTAGGAATGAGATTTAAGCAGTACGTTTTGAATTTGAGATAAACTAGATTAACATAGCTGTTTAAGTTTTACATTTAGGCCTATGTAAAATAAGTAAAAGGGCAAATGTAGTGATGGCTGGCAAAAATTCCCCTTAAACTTATATTCCACAAAGGGGATTTCATGCCATAAACATGACTCATTTCCGTAGAAACACGCAGTCGACCATGTCCGAACTTCTATCGAGAGTTATAACGCACTGGTTACCATCAAATTGAACCATGTGGAATCTTTCTAAAGCAATTATAATTTAACTCATCAAACAGTGAAATCTATTAGGAAAACGGAGATCTATTGATGACCGCCATCCCAAGATGCCCTATTACACTGAAATACTGATAGATCGTTTAATATCTCGACTAATCGTAAAGGACACATGCAGAGGTTTTACAGGCATACGGATAAAATGTTACTATTTCTCACAAACGGAGCTCCGTCAACAGTCTACTAAATCAAATTAAGAACCACAACTAGAACACAGAGCGTAATCTGATTCGCTACACCCATCATTCACAAATCGCTGGCAACTCCCTTTGCCTGCCGAGTATTTCTGCGTGGGTTCTCAAGCAGACTCATGTCAGTCCAGGTGCTCCACTTAACAATCATGACAGTTGATCTGGGAGGAAGTGGGGTGAGTGGAGGGCGGGGGGGGTTTACTGTGTGCACACTGAAAACATGCTCGCGTACTGTAAGTAAAGAGAGCATCGATCCAGTGCCCGGAGGATGACGCACCCATCAGCTCGATCTTTACTGCAGCCTCGCAAATTAAAACGGCAATGGAGGAGAGAATACGGGTGCGAATTAAGCCTAAACTCGATGTGACAGTAGGCGATTCAGATAGTGGTTAGAGGGGAGGGCATTTCACTACTCTACGCCACATGTGGTCGGTAAGGGTTAGGCGCACACACCGGTTGAGACAAGCGATTCAGTCTCCAACGCATACAGTGATAATGCTAAAACTAAGCAGTATGAGACGTAGGGCGGGAGAAGACGAGGATTAGGATAAGAAGGATGAGGAGAAGAAGAAGATGATGAAAGAGGAGAAGACGAAGAAGAAAAAGAAGAAGAAGGAGAAGAAGAAGAGGAGCCGGAGGAGGAGAGGCAAGAGAGGGATAAATTTAGACGCAAATGCTAGCACGTATGAAAACGGCATTGGAGGCCCGAATACAGGCGTATGGAGCTACGAATTAGGCCTCAGCTCGATGTGACAGTAGGCGATCCAGGTGGTGGCTTAAGTGGAGGGCATTTCACTACTCAACGTTACGTAGAGTCTGCTAAAAAACGTGTGGTTGATAAGAGTTAGGCGCACACACCGGTTGAGACAAGCGATGCAGTCTCCAAAGCTTACAGCGACAGTCGAATCTAGGTCTAGGATAAGGTAGGTGAGGCAAAAACCAGACCATCTATAAAAATAGTGTCATAGTGTTCGTAACTTGATGTACAGATCCAAGTCCTCGTTTCAATATCCGCATAACTGAACGGGAGTTCTTTAAGACTGCATTAAAACTGAATGGCTGTTCGTTGTCAGATCACTGCATGCGAATGTAAATAATTTGAGCTCAAAGTGAATATGGAGAGTTCGTAGTGAGTTTTTTTAAGCATGCATACCAAGCAAATACACCTCGCCCATTTGACCGTATAGGCAGACGCCCACTTCATCCTTTTATGCACTTCTGCTTTTCAGCGAATATGGTTCTGTCAGCCATCAGTCCTCTCAATGGGCGGTTGAAAGTGCCTGGAATTACTTGCAAACGCTGGACAAACAACATCTGATCGCCAGTTTACGGTACCTTTTTCACATTCCGAATAGCGCAACAAGTTTGCCCAAGAGCAATGAGGCATGAGGACAGTAGAAAACACCTGTATGTACCATGACGAAGTCTACCTGGGCACTATTCAACGTGATCTTCTCTAGGTGCATGCTTTATTGGAAAATGAAAATAAACGTAAATTCTTGAGGTCTGGACGAAAAAGTGGGCCAACATTCACAGGTCAGGGAAGCCAGGAGATAAAACCTTGTTTGCATTTTTAGTTAGTAAATTGATCGCAGCGCTGGAGGTGGCGACTGGGAGGGCTATCGCAAGGGCGGCCTATTAGGAACCCGAAAAATGCTCAAACACCGTCTGCCTTTCTACTTAATTTAGTAAGGTAGTTAGAGATGCGTAGTTATTAACGACGCATGACGACTACCGCGGATTACGTAGATAGGAAGTAGCTTAGGTCCTGGGTTAGAGCGTCCTAGATAAACACTACACTCATTTAGTCTGACTACGCTTACGGCGACGTCCATGCATATTTTAAGATGATCATTCGACACCTAAGAAGTTCAAAATTATTTGGGGGACTCCGTTTGGTCTCATCGGACGTGTGCAAGGATGAAGTGCGAGTCACGGTCATGTAAAGAGAAATGAAATGACTAGTCTGAAGTGAATGAAACACGAACTGCAAGCTTTTCTTTCAGAAGAGCAACCGCCTTTAAAACCGAAGACCGAGTAGAGGAGTATGGCATTAAAGGAACACTCAGTAAGTGGAAAAGAATTCAAAGTAACTTCGAAATGGACATGCCGAAGTGTTACCTGGTGCACCCAACAATCTCCGTACGCAGATCCCGGATAGTACGTCGGTGGCTGATGACAAAGTTAGGACATTCGTTCACTCAAAATCCTCCCGGTCAGTCTCCATTTGAGCGACTAATTCTTTCCTTTCCCATCTGGAAAACGATTTCTTAGTGGCAGACTGATCTTTGTCAGCCCCAGTTAGCACACAGCTATTCGTAATAAAGTTCGCCAAGCCCCCTGCAAGTCCACTTTGAAAACACGGAAATGGACTGTGCGAATCGCTCTCTGTCATATTCCCGATGTCTTCTGCGGTAGATGAACAGCCGGAGGCATCGAAACATGCAATAACTACCCTTCGCTGTGAACGGAACGGAAGTTGAATATTGTGTGCTTAACAGCTTGTCTGTTCCCACAGTCGATCTTGTCTGAAGAGAGTTCTTTCCACCTACGCTAATCCATTAAAAGGCCGCAGATAAACGTAACCAACTAGAGGCCATATACTTGACTCAATCAAGTTAGCTGTTGGTGCGTCGCACACACAGACCTGTGGCTTAGGAGAAAAAGGAAACTGGAATTCAAGACGGATAGTACGCTGGTGGCCGGTGACCAAGTTGGGGCATTCGTGTACTCAAAATCCTCCCGGTCAGTTTCCCTTTCTTTCCCACCTGGAAAACGATTTCTTAGAGGCGGACTAATCTTTGTTAGCCCCAGTTAGCGCACAGCTACTCGTAATAAAGTTCGCCAAGTCACCTGCATGTCCACTTTGAGAATACGGAAATGGGCTGTGCAAATCCTTGTCTGTCATATTCCCGAAGTCTTCTGCGGTAGACGAACATCCGGAAGCATGGAATCGTGCAATAACTTCCTCCAACTATAGATGACATTCTTGTTCCTGGTTCGAGAGTTATCCTTCAGTCAGCCTTGCCTGTAATTCATGCATGCCACACAGCGTGACCACTCCCACGGTCGACCTGGCCTCGAGAACGAGAGGAAGCGTTCTTCGATACCATGCAAACCCACTGAAGGCCGCAGATAAGGACAACCAATCTGAGGCCATATGCCGATCTCAATCGAGGTAATTTGAGGTACGCCGCGCAGACCTGAATATTGTGTGCTTAACACCATTTCTGTAGCAACAGTCGATCTTGTCTGAAGAGAGTTCTTTGCTGCTATGCTAATCCAATTAAGGCCGCAGATAAAGGCAACCAACTTGAGGCCATATACTTGACTAAATAAAAGTTAGCCGTTGCTGTGTCACACACGCAGACCTGTGGCTCAGGAGAGAAAGGAAGCTGGAATTCAAGACGGACTGCATACCTGGTCCGAGAGTTTTAAATCCTTTAATGCTACGAGATTTTTCAATAATTTCACATCGTAATGGATCAGATTTGAAAGTAGTGTCACATGAGATACTATTTTAGGCTTACTAATGGGTTGTTATGTTTAGAATAACAGCACTGAAAAAATCGAGGAAGACTGGAAGGGTCATTGCCGGCATGTGAGCCGTCGTCAGTCAGCCACACCCAAATCCAAGCTGTGCAATCCCTGTGGCTCGATTCGGCGACCTGTTGATTAGAAGTCTAATGCCCTAACCATCGAAGCTTGGGCTCGTTGTCCAGATGATTGTGATCTGGCAGATATAGAGTGACCCATCACATGATATATTGGCCGAAATTCTAAAATGCGATTTCGATTAGGAAGGATTACTTAGGTGGGGTTGCAATATTAATTTTCACGCGACATAATCCCATGATATTTCCAACTTGCCAGGATGTCGGCCTTTGAATGCACCTCTTTTTGACCTCCTACAGAAACCGTACTCGGTAAAAAAGGACTAACTATGTAGCGTGGATTTCTCACATTGATATTCCATGGTCTTATAAATTTGAATATATTTTATAGAAAACATTACACAACAATGCTTTCTTCCGTTTTATTGACTTAGAACCACATTGTCTTCGCATTTTATGCCCGAAGAAAAGGTATATAAGGTTTCAAAAAAGTTAACAATTATGAGATTTCCTAAAACCGTGTAATGCCCATTCATACGGCATCGTACCTGTCCGTTTGTTAATGCTTCTCGTGAAATATACATCATAGTCCGCATCCGTTGCAAAATTTTACGAAATCTCTACGTCTTTTAAAGACGTAGAGGAATATATGATTTTCCTAACGCGGAACTCATGCATCTTGTAGACTGAAATCGCCAAACGCAAATGCAGTGGCTGCTCAGGCCTAACAATTATTCGGGAATCGGTGAATTTTTTCAAAACGTAAATAAACCCTTTCTTCGGGCATAAAATGTGAAGACAATGTGGTTTTCTGCCAAACGAGTAAAAGAAAACTTTTTTGTGTACACGCTTTCTATAAAATATATTCGAATTTATAAGACCATCGAAACTCAATGTATAAAATTCACGCTACCTAAGTAGTCCTTTTTGTACAGTTGTAGGGGGGCTGGGTAGCGCCGGAATTCGACGCTTGATAAGCCAGAAATAGCCATTACAGTCCCATTTGTTTTTGTTTATATTACGCGCTGCTGTGCGGCTGCTGCCGGAACTTGATAAAGGACACCAAGGCATAAGGAAACGATTGAGTTCCATAAGGCGACCAGTGAGCACTCCTCCACCGCCGTCGTTATAATCGTCCCGCACAATCGATCGGTTCACGAGAAAGGAAAAAAGAGTGTGATAAACATTGAGGCTGACCCTCAACGCCTTTTCCCCACTTTAAACAACCTGGTTCGCTTGAGGCCATCACAGTGCGCCAACAGCCGTTACTTAGAAAAATTTTCACCGAGGGGATTTTTGTTTAGTGAATGTTTTTATTTAGATTATCTTAGGGTATTAGGCAATGACCTTGATTACTCTATTGAAAACGGTGTGTATAATATAATGTTAAATTCACATCGTACTATCATTTTATCAGTAACATATCAGTTTACGTAAGGCGTCTTGCAGTGCTCGACTGCGAAGGGTGCGGAAGGCGGTCTTTTCTATGTACATATGAAATTTTAAGTGCAATTATATACAATCAGCATAAAGTGCAGTCATTTGCGTAGTTTGCGAGGGAAAGACTCTTGAAACGTCAGGGATGCATTACATAGGGATGAAATCAGGAAATAAAATTTATGGCAAACCGCAGGTAGTCCTGCAGTGAGAGTTGTCGTTTATCAAAGATCAAACGATCCAGTTGCCTTTTGAATACAGCCACTTGGGAGTGAGTTGCTTTCTGTCATCTCCGAGTGTGTTTGTGTGGAGTGGCCGGCTAGTGGACTGGAAATTAGACTGCAATTTCTCCTTCTTATTTTGGCCTTTAGGGCACCCACTCGGTCGGGATCACGGCTGATTCCTCGTTTTTGCCGTGTGAAATCCTGGTTGTTTGTGAGCGCGAATGGGGGGGTGTGATTGCACGCCTAGGCACTGGTTCGCGCCACGCCAGCACCTTGCGTCCCCCCCCCCACCTCCGGTCCTTTTGGCATTGTCTTCACCCAGGGCCCAGGTGGGAGAGAAGGAGGCATTGCCGTAGGCGATGCGCAAGTCTGCTATCACGCGCCCTATTCGACGACGTCCTTTGACTTCCGATCAAGTTGGAAGCTCGACTGAAGTATTTTGTGCAAGTTCTTGTGTTGATTCATCTAGGGTATCCAGGCGGATATCGTATATTCAATGTACGACGCAAGAAATGTTCTGTAGACATCGGGGAAGCAGTCCCCTTTGAAACTGCGAAAGTTTGCCGTATTTCTTGTGCGAGGGGATAAATTTCCTTCTCGAAAATGGGGAATTCAGGACAACTGAAATGGTAGAAGCTCTGCCCAGGACTATAAGGAAGGATTTCGCGATACGAAGCGAGAACGGACCAAATCGAAGACAACAGACCACATATATGCCGATATTCGGCCTCATCTGGATATCTCTTCCTAATCAGAGATACGATTATACTCTTATTTGCATGTATTCTCCTTTTAATTGCATTTCTCCATTACTTAAAAGTTGTTCGAACATGTGCCATGTGTTGACTCTCTTTCATTGCATGGAATTCGTGGACGTCTTCTTGTATGGATCCAGAGCTTTTTGGCTGGACGGTCCCAAAGAGTCCAGGTCGGGCGTCAAAAGTCCTCAGATGTAATCGTGGTGAGTGGCGTCCCACAGGGCTCAGTCTTAGGTGTCACGCTATTCCTCGTTTTCACAAATGACTGAGTCAAGAACCTAGACTGTGATACCATCCTGTTTTCCGACGGCATAAAATTGTGGAAAGTTATTGACAATGCGGCAGACGCAGACCACCTGCAAGCAAACTTCAACAGGCTCGACGACTGGTCGAAGCGCTGGCTTATGTCCTTCAATATAAGCAAGTGTAACTTTCTTCAACTCGGCAGCTTCAGAGCCCCTAACCCCAGGACTTACTTTCTACACGGCACACCACTGCAACAGGTTGACAATCAGAAGGACCTGGGTGTATGGATTACGTCTTCACTCAAACCAACACTGCACTGCGTGAAGGCAGCTAAATCGGCTACGGCCACATTGCAACTCATTAGGCGAGCATTTGTGGGATTTGGCCCTGACTGCTTTTCCAAAATATTTGGCACCTTTGTACGACCTCATCCAGAATACGCCATACAGGCGTGGAGACCTTGGACTGCTAAGGATTATACCGTCTTGGAGAAGGTCCAGAGACGGGCGACCAAAATGACACAAGGTCTGGGAGCACTGCCCTATGAAACCAGACTGTTAACTCTCAACCTGTTTCCCCTTCCCTACAGGCAATTACGTGGTGACCTCATACTAACATTTCGCATTATGAGCAGTCAAGACTGTTGCTTAGGTCCCACTGATTATTTCATCCAAGCTAACGCGCCCACTTTGCGCGGTCATCCCTTAAAACTACGCGCAGGGAAATCAAGAATCAATGGACTAAAGTTCTTTCTCAGTAACAGAGTGGTTACAGTGTGGAATGCCCTGCCTAACGATGTTTAAATCTCCTCCTGTGTGAATTCCTTCAAGTGTAGACTTGACGCGCATCAAGCTTCTCAATTACCATCCTCACATCCACTCACATAACCCGGCACAACTTATACGTGTTTATACTATTTGTACTGTTAGTGATTACTCTTTTTTGACTAGCTGTCAGCTGTCCGCGAGTATGTACAAAATCACTTTTTCACCTTCCCACTTATCAATGTTTTTCTACGACGACTTGTAACCAATAGGGAGTTCAAAGGCGCTCGCCTATATTTCCCTTAATAAACTGATACTGATCTCGGAGTAAAATCAAGGCCATAGCAGTACCTACGTTGACTGTGCCAAGGCGCATAATCGCGTGGAATATCCTCCTCAGTTCTTAAGGCCCTCCTTCCTCAGATTATTAGGAAATCCAATTTTCACACATTCTCATCCCAACTCTCGCACTGTATACATACACAGCTGTCACAAGTCCTGCGTCTGTGAAGAGTGAATTTATTCGGCGTAGCATGTGTGACTAGATCTTCCTAGGTCTTTATTTAATGATTTCCCGGCAGATTTCCGAGTTGCCCGACTTCCATTTGTGCTGACAAAGAGCCCTAAGGCACAACGGAACGAGTGAGTTCCGTATGAACGATCCGAGAGCGCCCCCTACCATCATATATATAGATATATTCACTCAGGAATGGGCGCACACCGATCCATTGGCTTCCCGAAGCAAACAAGC
>CACRXP010000663.1:90576-106019 GCA_902702965.1 Spirometra erinaceieuropaei
ACACTGCGCTAGACCGCATTCACTATAAACTAATTCACCCGCAAGTCACCGTGTCTGCTGCACCGTACTGTGCAGCACACGTTGGACATCGTCGGAATCGACGACCCAACTGGCGGTCGCATGATGAAACTGCGGGTTTTGAGTGACAAGGCATTTGCGCAGGCCAGTCTTTTCGATTCCGGATGGCGGTCAGGCTGCTGATTGGCTGCGTAAAGGAGCAATAAGTGCGAAACAGTGCTGTGTCGTTACTTGGCCTACTTCGGCCCAGCGAGGGGTCACCTCTTCTTGACTCTCGCGATCCATTCGGAGCATGCGCAGACTGGCAGTTCAGCTCTTTCAGTCATTGTGTCCGATCTCGCGGAGCCCATGTGGGTGAGAGGAGGAGGAGATAGTCCGTATCCGATATTCCTTTGCTGCATCAGCCGGACGAGAAATTATTAAAAACAGTCTGAGAGTTCAATTAACAGG
The DNA here is from genome assembly GCA_902702965.1 of Spirometra erinaceieuropaei. NCBI lineage: Eukaryota > Metazoa > Platyhelminthes > Cestoda > Diphyllobothriidea > Diphyllobothriidae > Spirometra > Spirometra erinaceieuropaei. Next base: position 91,045 of record CACRXP010000663.1, read on the forward strand.
AATTCTTGTGGTACTATCATATAAGGATTACGCCTTATTTCTGCAGTCGAGGCGAAAGTAATCACGTATTCTGGACACGCAGAACCACGCAGGAATTTTATATGTATATATAAAGAAAGAGTTAGTCAAAAGCAAAGGTCAATTACTGCCGGTAGGGAGGATTCGACATAAGCGTGCACGCATAGATGAGCACGTGTTAATCTGGATATTCAGTTACAAACAGTTCAGTGTGTAGGAAAGACGCAGAGGGCGAAAGGGGTCATGGTGGCCGCGGAGGGTGCTGAATGAAACACAGTCATTTCCGACCACCGACGAAGGCAGACACGCTCCTGGGGACTTCTCTTGGTCATTTTCGAGAGGGCGCTGCTGGGCGTGATGACTGGATGATTAGCCAGGGCTTGTTCACAATATGGAAAGGCGGACCCTGGAGCATAAAGACAATGGGTCAATGGGACACTGCAGAGTAATTGAGGAGGAGAAAGAAACGCCGACGCTTGGCAAAAATGAGGTCATTTTCTGCGTCAGTCACAGGCAACGAGAGCCACACCTATACCCGAGGGGACACAGTGGCAACTCGCGTTTCATTCGTTCCACACGCTCTTCTCCATGATGAGACAAAGTCAATAGGACAACTGGAGGTGGGTGTGGATGCAGCGGCTGCGAAATCTAAGCCGATAGTCTACACGTGCCACACGCAGCCCAGTTCCTGACCCCACGTATAACAGGCTTTGTTGAAGGAGTCTATTATTTCACAGAAGCAGCTGTCGTAAAGGCTCTGTGGTCTGCTTGTCATTCGGCAACCCTTCCAGAGGCGACTGTTTTCGTATCGGGATAATGTTCAATAATGTCTTTAGTTAACCATAATGACGATACTAAGCGCTAAATCCAGGTCAGAACGATCACATCACCAGCAAATGCGAGTCTATTCGACTGTAGCTCAACTATCCAGTGGTGACCAGCGCAAGCGAAAAATTGATCCGTGAAATAATTACGTGAGGTCAGAGAAAGATTAGAAGTTACTGATTGTGGTTTCACCACTATCCACGAACATCGGGAGGCCAACTCTCGATCGAAGATTATTTTATACTAAATCGGTACGCGTGCTCCCCGATGCTTGTGAAACCGCCCAAACTAGATTTCGCGTAGATTACTCAAAAGTCAACTTGTGACAGTACTCTAGTGGACTGACATGGGGCCTAAGTATTTCAATGACGCAAATGTATAATGCGTATCGGAGAACGACCTGTGTCCCAACTTCCCCACAGGGCTTGTGGTCCAGTAGGACTTCTGCGAGTATCCCACACGATAGTCCTGCTCCCAACCGCATGCACTAGTCCACCCAATAAGCAACTCAAATTGACATTCTGCACGGCCATTTTGGTGTACGTTTATTGTCTACTAACTGTGTATTAGTAGGCAGATTTTATCCCAATAATTTTATCATGGGTTCTGCCTGCACACTCGTCAATCTCATTAGTCATTCTACATTGCTCCCTGTTCTCCTTCGTTTTAAAACTGACCACCAAGCGTTGGCGTCGTTCGTGAGGCCGGAAGTTCAGCAGTCTCAAATGTATGTCCTCCTTTAAATCTTCCACCTCGCCTTGTTAAATTCACCGTGATCTGTTAAACTAGAGAATATTGACAGTTATTCGAGTATGACCGAGCAGATCGAAGACGACAGTCCTCCACAATTGTCGGAGCAATCATGACCTGCCTCACAAATCTTAGTTGAACGAATTGACTCAAAAGAGCGCCGGCTTGAAACAGGGCTTGCTAAGTTACGCCTATAAGAAAGCAAGACACACTGAACCGGAAAAAAAGTGCCGTTCATGAAGAAGGAAGGCGAAGGCTGGTGCGATAGCTCCACAACGACGCAGTAGTTCGAATGATAATATTGAGTCCCCAAAACGCACCAAAGAGTATCATTTGGGGTTACCAAAACATGAAATATGGGCATTCGGCGAGAACCTCAAATCCTATTGTTCTTTCGTGAAACAACTGAAGGAACAAAAATTGAAGACAACACTACCTGACTCACTTAGTTGGTACAATACTGAGAGTAAAAAGCGAAAAGGGGCTATACAACATAGTATGGTGTTCGATGCTGATAAAGATATTAAGAGAGCCAAAGTAATTGTGAGAAAAACGTTCGACCAGAAATATACGGTGGCCGAGCCTTCACTGATGTATTAGCCGACGGACCACAAAAAAGAACGCGACGACACCGCAGCGTTGGTTCACGTAAGCCGCCAAATGCAGGCTTGTGGAGCACCATCGAACCAATTAAACTATGAACACGATCTCAATTTCAGTAGAATCCTGGAGTCGGTCGTGAGAAGATTACCATCCCAGTTGGCATTAAAGCGGCTGAAACCGCTACAAATGTAATATGCCAGGGCAAAGAACCATAATTAGAAGATTTCGCGAACTTCGTTGAAGACCGTGTTCATATTGTATGTACTGGCCATTTCACGGTATTAAAAAATCGCACAATTAGAAACTTTTTAAAGACTTAATTATGCCCTTCCTTCAAGTAAAGAATTGAAAGAAGACGTCATTTTCTACCAAATGAGCAGAAGAATGAATATTTTATGCATGTTTTCCATGAAATATAATTGAATTTTTAAGGACATCAAAAATAAATTAAAAAATTGCATGCTATTTAAGTAGCCATTTTTTAGAGTATAGTTCTTGCATGCAGTCGGAAGCCTAGACCCTTAGGTAACTGGATTATTATAGAATAATGTTGCAGGCTGACTAGTTTTACAACCCTAATTAATCTTTTCGAAACGGGAACGCATTTCGAAATTTCGGCTGACGTTTCATGAGTTAGCCCACCTACTGCACTTTGTAGTGGAGGGAACAGCATTTTGTGTCCAAGAAGACACGAAAAGCATGTATCGGGCCTAGGCAGAGAAAAACAAGGTGGCTTACAGACAGCGGCGTCCGGTGACGTAGGGTGATTTCAAGCATGCCCCCGACCGCTGTCCGGCCTTCCATCAGGTCATGGCAGCCGGTGGAAGTGGCAGACGTAAGGAGGCCGTCCAGCTTCACAGTTGCTGTTCCCAAAACACCGGCCTTCTTAAGCAGACCGCGATTGTAGTAGACCTGCAAATAAACACAGGTACAAAATTATGTCAGGAACAATAGAAGTAGCAACATCACGAATGAAGGCGAAATTTCGTGTTCCAGATGGATTTATAAGTGAATAAGAAGAAGAGGTTTCGAGCACCGGAACACTTTGTTTGTTGTCCTGAGCTTTCAGACTCGTACAACAATCCATTGTCAGAGGTAGTAGCAGCAACAGAACAGGCGACAATTATAGGGCATTTAGGCCGATCATTGACCGACGGCGCAAGACTGGAGATGACTGCGCAGGGCTCCGTACGCCGGCGCCAGATCGATAAATCGATTGACTGTGTACTCATTCGAGGACCAGGCTTCAATCTATTCTCGGCCAGCCTTGTTTCCGGTGTGGGCGACTATTTTAGTGGCGGCAAAGTTAAACTCGTGACTTAGTTCGTAGGTGTGGGAGGCCACTTTTGATAATACGTCGTCTCGTAGTAACATCACGCAGAGTTCGAGGAAAATAAAAATATGACATTAATTCCGACGGAGCTGCCCTCTCAGAGGCTGTAGACTGGACGCACATACGTCGATCAAGTTTACCTTCGCAGAAAAGATGACGTTAGCGTTCGGGGGAGCGTATATGGGAATGATGCTCGGTGGGGGCAATGTACGAAACGCCGTCTAGTCCGTTGTTTGGTGCAAAGGGTTAGAAAAACCTTTTCCGAAGACAGCATCGACGACGAGCGTAGAAATATACTGGATGCACTTCGCCAGAATGGGTATCCGGACAAATTTGTTGCGAAAAATATTGCAAAACCCATCACACTGACGGCGGACAATAAAACTCTGTTAATCGAAATCCCTTTTTCAAGGGAATGCAGCGTATGAGCTCCTGAGAAGACGCTTCGACCGGGCTGTTTTGCGAACATTCCCAGTGGCACGGGTTCAGGTATGATTCTCGACCCAACTCTTTTTTGTACAAAGAAGATACAGATAGGTTGCCAGCTCAGACCACCTTCATGGGCATTTACGAAAACACCTCTCCGCATGGCTGGCGAAATTCGAAATTCAAGGCATACACAGCGTCATGCTTGCACATGCGGTTGAATGCGAACATCGCATGGACTCCAGCGACGCCCTCCGTGTCCCACCGAACTATCCTAAGCCACTGAGTCAGGGTTTTCTAGCAACACCAGAGCCGACTGCCATCAGGTTACGAAAACCGGTCTTGTGCGCACAGAAGAACCTGGTACAAGATCCCCGCCTATCGTGGCTAAGGGTCGGTTAAATGTATCCACCCCTCCATGCCCTCCGCCCCCCCCCGTTCCCCTAACCTTCACTGGCCCATAGCTGGCTGTCTCTTATTCTTCCCCTCCGACTCCCACATCCCATTTGTATGAAAATACAAACCGTTAGGGATTTCTCTTAGCACTGACATGTTTCAGCTGTCCCATGCTTCCACATAGATGTAGTGGTCCGATGAGGATTTATCGACAGCACACGTATGCTCGCCAACTGGTCTTCTGAATCCTTTTAGGCGAATTTTCGCAACTCTACTTCCGATGAGTCAGCAGACGCGCGTACACAAACACACATACAGGGCGTAGACAACATATTAGAAGAGAAAATTGAGTTATTCGGGTGAAATGAAAAGAATGCCCGGGAATTTCCCGCAAATGACACTCTGTGTCGCAGAAAGGTCGATGCTTTGACCGCCAGCGCCCAAACAAACTAAAGTCAAGTGTTGCATGACAGTCTTTGAGTATTGAGCAAAAGCCTAGACAAGGATGCTGTGCCGCTACAAGACGCAACTGCGAGCACCTGGCCTCCGTAGTGGGTGCCTTTTCAGTTCTTAATGTTGAGCCATTCTTCCGTAAAAATTAAAGCGCCAATTTGGAGTAAATCCTCCAAAACAAACTGGTTCAGGCTAGGTCAAAAAGTCGGCATGGATATGGCGAAGCATGCAAAATTTGTATACTACTGACTACCCCATAGGAGCTTGTAAACATTACGCGGCCAATTCGCAGAAGCTGGCGGCAGGGGTTAAAATCCCATCAGTAAAGTGGCGCCCTCAACCTGTTAAACCGTCGGTTCCGACGATGTCCACCATGTGCTACACACCAGGGTGCAGCAGGCACGGTGACTTGTGCGTGAATTAGTTTATAGTGATAGTAGACTTGCGCAGCATCTACCGAACTCTCCATTCCCCACTACCCACCTGAACCCGGTATCACGACAAAGTCCGGAAGACCGGAGGCTGGGGGGGGTGCAAACGGCTGGCACAGCCGGATCCGCACCTAGGTGTGACACCACACCCCCGGGCCCACAACCTACACCTGACCAGGATTTTTCACCAACAACACCCAACCGGGGGTCAGAAGGACGAGGGTGACTGGGCAGCCGCGCCCACTATCTGTATACCCAGCGGGAGCGCAAGCGCATTTACCGGCAGGGAACCAGGTGTCAGGGAACTGCCAGCGCATAACAGGCTGCGAGGGCCATGGTTTGCTGATACTGGCATAGTACACGCTTTCAGACCCTTTAAAGCCTTCTATTGAATAAGTAGAAAACGACCACCGCAAGAAATATTGACGAGAACAGTATGCAGGACTGAGTTAGGGACTTATGGCCCAACCGCCACGGACTGAAAGGACCCAGGGCTCGAAGCCGGTCCTTAACTGGGCTGACGATTGGTTTTCACAGTCTCCGTAGGTTTTGTTGGGAGAGGGCGCCATCAGGAATTCGTGTGTCCGGAATTAGTACGGGGAAAATAGATAGTTGGAAACATCATATCAGGCGACTGGCTTGTTGGTCACTTTTCATACTTCGCTTATTTTTCAACCCAACTTCTAGGCACTCAAACAATCCTTCAGACTGGTTTCCAAACGATGGTTGCTGTAAAGGTCACTTGCAAAAATCGAGAGCAGAAACGAATGTCCGATCTGAGAGGTTTCACCGAGGTCGCAGGCGATTGAGCTGATTGCACCATTTGGCGAAATTTATGAAACATTCACCAATATTTTTCGACAAGCCCTGAAAGACTACATGTCAGTGATCCTAATGCTGACTACCGGGGCCATAATAGCCCAGTCATTTCTTGCAGGAGTGAACATCCTTACCGTCTTTGGTCAGGGCGGGGGGGGGAGTTGGGCTGAGTTTTGAAGGCGCCAGGCAATAATAATTTCAGAGTCCTCGCTGGTGACCTTGAGGTCTGCATCCCCCCTACCAGTGATGTGTGTGCGTGTGTTAGCGTGTGAATTCAGTGACGGTTTAGTTGCTCCGGCGCAATAGCTAACAGATATATAGGGGCTTCCGATGCGAGCTGAAGTTGCCAAAATAGGCGGCTCGAGTGGAACTTGCCAAAATACTAAATATGGAAGCGACGATGAGAGCCACCACCCACCCCAGAGACAAAGCTGTAGTGTGAGAGAGCTAAATCTGGATGGAAGTACTCAAAACCAGTAAGCACAGTTTCACATCAGACTACGCACTGATGCACACATAAATCACTGACAGGTCTGTGCAGACGAAAAACAGAGTACAATGCCTGGTTCTCAGACAGCACACGCACATCTAGCCGCCTGGAAATCAATGATTAAGAAGTCCACTTGACTATGTTCTTTGTAAATCCGAAGGTGGTATTCTCGGCCACCTGCTGAGTCAAAAACGAAACCAAGACGCACTAGTGACCTTGAAGTCACCGACGCAAGAAACTCCTTCTCTAGCTATAGAACATTTAGTTCGCACAAGTAGTCAGGCGACTCTCAGGACAAGCTTGTGAGAGGAAAATGAAGTGCTTACCGGATCGCGGGACTTCTTTGGCTGACATTTCGAAGTTAAGGCGGCTCTCCATTATCAAAGCGTTTAGTGAAAAAAATCGATCGGAATTTTGAATGCACAGCCGAATACCGTAGCCCGGGACTGATCGATTTTTTTCTTCTTTCGCTGCCTTGGCCTACTGGCTGTCGCCTGTGAGTGTTGGTGGCCTCCTGTGTTGTGTGCCGTCACCTCAATTGGGAGCAGTTGCGTTTGCTTTCCCCTTTTGGGTGAGTTGGTCGACAGGCCGTGTTTGCTCAGTAGTCTTAAGCTCCGTATGACCGTCTTGTCTTCGTCACGGCGTATGCACTGACGTAGGACTTTATAGGCCGAAGGAAGGTCTAGATGCCTGTTGATGGAGTTGGCATCTGAGTACCAAGCCTCAAGTGTGAGACCTTCTGTCCTTGAGGTGCCCCTGCCTAAGACGGCTGCTCCTTGAAAATCAAAACGGTGACCAGTTTCCCCGACGTGAGCCGCGAACTGTAAGTTTGGGTCTAATCTCCGAGTTGCCAGTTTGTGCTCACGTAGGCGGGTCTGTAATTTCCGTCCGGTTTCCCCAACGTAGTTGCAGTCTTCATCGTTACAACGTATTTGATAGACAACTGCTGAGGTTTCAGTGAGTGGCAGTATGTCTTTGGGTTGCATCAAACGGCGACGAATTGTTACCTGTGGTCGATGGGCGATGCCTACCCTGGCGGGTTGTAACAGTCGTGAAACCGCCTCGGAGACTCCTTTAATGTTAGGAATAGCCCTCCAGACTTCGAGGTTTTTCTTCTTGTGGCCGTCGTCTGTTCACTCGGCGCTTGCTTTGCTTGATGAAGTAACTGGGGTATCCATTGGTTCGGAGGAGATCATAAAGGTATTGTCGTTCAACTCTTTTGTCGGCCGGTGTGCTGCAGTGTGTTTCAATTGGCGGGTTCTGATCGATTTTTTCACTAGACGCTTTGATAATGGAGAGCCGCCCCAGGTCTTCGAAACGTCAGCCAAACAAGTCCCGAGATCCAGTGAGCACTTCCTTTTCCTCAGATCATCAACCCGGATCTCTTACTTTTGCTAACCTAATCCTGTGAGAATTCGGAGGTACGCGGTGAGACAGGCGTACTGGCAGTCTCAACCGTTGATAACATAACGTCCAAATTGGAATTTTCGAGATACTGTGTCTACTCGAGGGCCCACCTGCGATTTCGACGCTGAAAGGACTCTCGGGCGAAGCATAACACAAGCCTAACGGCTCAGCTAGAGGGCCTGGTTTCAAGGCTCATAGGCTGCAAGTCGGCGTTTAAACATTCCCTCGGTGGCGTAAAGTGGACGCGAGGCGGACCGGACAGGGACGGTTTAAAATGTCCCCGTCAGGGCGCTGAAAACGCCAAACAGGGACCGAAGTATTACTTTGCGTCTATCCCACGTCGACGCTGGTATCAGTCCGCGCAGTCAAGATCCAAAACGCCTGCATACGTTTGCACGTCCAGCTCTGGTGAGGGGGGATGTAGATCCTCGCCAGTCAGTCGTGACGGAAGGCAGACTACGGTTACCTAGCGATCCGATGGTATTTCTGTGTGCTACGGTCTTCCACAATGGGCAGCGGACAAAACGGTCCGAAGGTGCAGATACAAGTGAAACTTTTCTCGACAATTTTACCCACTTCTCACATACTTCCATTTTTCATGTTCAGCAGCAGTTAGAACCAGGCGAACTCCAAAAGTAGGTGGCTACACGGCCCACAAGTCCTATTACAGTATAACGATCTATGCTACGGCGCCCGCAAGAACTTAGCCGTCCCGTAACTCTAGTCCAACGGTGCGGGTGAATAGTATGCGGACTGGACTACTCAACCGGAAACGGACCCTTGGTGTCGGATGTTAGAATATACGAGCGTTTCCGCACCCTCGTGCCCAAAGTCTGACGTGCGCAGTCTTCATCAGTACAACGTGGAAGTCTGCTACCTGACCGAAGTCCGAATCCGCGGTTCAGGCGCAAGGGAAACAAAGATCCCGGGAGTCAACTTCACCCTGTACCACAGCAGCCCACGCGATAATTCTATTAGACACAGTGCGGCAAAAGCCCTCTCGCAACAAGCGAACCGTGCGCCACTTGCATGGAAACCGGTCAATGACCAGATGGCTTACGTGCGACTGAGAGGTCACTTTACGAAAACCTCTTTCGTCTCCATGTACTCACCAACGGCAGTTGCCAAACAGTGCGATAATGAGACCTTCTACTCGTAGCTGCAGGAACTAGTTGGAAGACTTCCTCGTCGTGATCTGCTGATTGTTGCCGGTGTCTGGTATGGTCGGACTGGGCCCGGCGGCTCATCAAACGGGCACCTTATTGGCTTTTTTCGGTTTGGCTGTCGATATGATGAAGCGGCGAGAATGCTGAATTCTGCTGATCAGAACCAACTGTCTGTCACCAACACGTGCTTCCAGCATCGTCACAAACATCTGCTGACCTGATATTCAAACGACGGCCATACAGCCAGTCAGATCGACTACATTCTAGTCGGCCCAAAGGTCCACAGCTGGGTTAACGATAGCAGCTTGATGCGTGTTGGCGAAACCGGTGACGTCCAGGGGTCGGACCATGTTCTTGCTCGCACAGGCCTGAACGTCCACCCCTCATCTGTACCTAAAGTGTCACACGTACAACGCCCTGATGTGGCCAAACTTCGAAAACAGAAATCCTGTCGCGTTTACCAACCGAGGCGAAGGTGGAAACAGTGGCCAATGGTCATCACTGAAGTCATCAGTCTATGGAGCAGTTGGGAAAATTTCCGGATATGCCCAACGGCGACTGGGTCCGCGGAAGAACCTCGCAGTTGTCTCCCCAGACGGCTTGGGTCAGGTCCCGCAACAAAGATTCCTCCCGCCAACTCCCGAAAATGACAGTAAAGTCGGCTCGGGATGACTGGCGGAAATATTGAGCTGCAACAACGACCTCCACGCAGAACAGGCCTCAAACGTTGGCAACACTAGAAAACTCTACCAAATTACCCGCCAAGTTAATTATAGGCCCTCAGCACTTAGTGAATCTGTTCGCGATGTGAATGGCGGCTTCACTGCTGACAACTCAGCCAATGTCGGTCGCTGGCATGAGCACCTTCTCAACTTCGATGAACAACTCATCACGCCCTCGTTCTGCGACCGCCCTTCCCCTTTTGAGGAGAAGTCACCGATGCCATACGAAAGCTACGCAATAACAAGGCGCCCCGTAAGGACGGTATACCCGCTGAAATCTACAATTCTCCTGTCGGCACTCTGGATCCGTGAGGTGATTGAACAAACGTGAAGAGACATCTCCATCGCCATTAAAATTCGCGTGTACCGTGATTACCGTGTACCGGCCTGTCCTCTATGGCTGTGCGCGTGGACGAGCGAAAACTGGAGGTATTTGATCACCACTGCTTGAGGACCATCCTTCGAGTGAAGTACACCGACTTTGTCTGAAATGAGAAAGTCCGCACTCGCTGCGACATCGCAATAATAAGCCCGTCCACCTCAGGACCTCACTGTCACTGCCCTCGATCCGGCACTGTTACCTCATTGGAGGCGTCGAAGAGGGGCTCAGCTCAAAACCTGACTCGACGCAGTTCGTCAAGACATGGCGGTGGTTCTTGGACATTCGGTATTCGGTCTACGTCGCTGGCGAAAAGAATGAGTTAAACCGTCCAGATCTGCTGCTCGGGCATTCTTTCGCCTGTCTTCAACGACTGGGGGACATAAAATGCATGCACACACAATGGGTGGCGCAATTATGAAACGTCAGTTGCAATGCGACTTCGATTAGGTAGGATCACTTACGCAGGGTTAGGACTTTGATGGTCATGAAGCATAATTCAGGACAGGATGCCACTACTTGAATGTGTGTCCTTCCAGCCGATTACCAAAATCACACTAGTTCAAAATGACTGCTTAAGCAATATGCATTCTTCTCTGTATTTTATAGAAAGAAGACACAAAGATGACCTTTCTTGTACTCATCTGCAGAAATGTTTCCCCAAGTTAAAAAAGTTTGTAACTATGGAATTTGTAGGACTGCGAAACGTCTATGCAAACAGCATCGTACCTGTCGTTTAATCGTGCCCCTCGTGGAGTATATAACGTGGTTAATGTCTGCTAAAAGTGTTTGCTGGCCCTACATGGCAAAACTCGGCGGCAAGGGGCGCGGAGGTTTGACCTGCTGACTGTCTTACAACATTCCATGACGACCCTGACCTAGCAGTTAGTGGGTCTGCTTACTACTGCGTCGGTTCACTCGGCATGACAACAAATGAATCACCCTCGCCAGTTTGATGCCTTTGTCGTGTATGATTCAGTCATCTGATAGGTCGACACCGTGACGCCGATCGATATTTCCCTCTTCACTGATTGGTCAAGGCCAGACAAGGCTCAGGCGCACCTCGGCACCTCACGCAGCGGCTAAAAACAACAATGGATGGCTCCCTGTTGGACTGAGCTTTTGATATCGCCGCCTTCTAAACTGTTTGTACGTTTCGCTACAAAGGTTTGTTAGCCCTACATGACACCTACCCAGTAGCATGATAATCAACACTCAAAATTTCACCGAAGTAGCCCTTCCGAGACCACTTTTTGGAACTCCATTGAATGCTCCACGAAATATGTCGACTTACGTGGGGCGCCAGGCAAAGTACTTTCAGCGAAGTAGCATAAGCTCCACCCCGTTAGGTTAGGGAAAAACGCTCATGTGAAATGCTACCCCGTCGCGAAAGGATCTTCGCTTATTCGCGACAAACCATCCACGGAGAATACAAGTAGATCATAGAACGGAACAGCAGAGGGTCCCTACCGTGGCTTTGAGTGTTTTCGGACCCTGTAGAAGGCGTTCAAAAGACCGGGCTTTGCGGTTAACCGTGAACCTTGCGGAGGCCTCGAAGCCTCCATAGTCTGCCGGTTGGTTTGTGTGCTTGGCCCAGGCCGTGGTGTGTTTTTGCGGAGATTCCGAATTGGGGTAGGGCAATTCCAGGGTGACATAGGTGTCCAGAGCCTCGGGTCCACTGATGCCGGGCGGAATGGGCAGGGAGATGCCACGTACCACCGTGACCTCAAGCACATCTTCGCCCAGGTCGGGGTTCTTGTTCAGGCTGGAGAGGTTGGCCTGCTCAAAGCTGTAGTCCGGTTTCCTGCCACGCTTTCGGGCCGCTTCCACGTAGGTGACCCACTGGCGAGAGAGGGTGGAAAGGGTCATGAGTTTGTCCGCCATGACACTGACACCCGCCTGACGATGACTCTTCGAGAGCTCTTCCGCTTCGATCGCCTGGCCGGTCAGAGTTGACTTGAGCAAGTCACAGAGTAAGTCGACGGCTGGAAGGCGGAGGAGGGACATAAAGACCGGTTAATAGTTCGGAATGGGTGAAAATGAAGTTATCAGGGGTTTGAGGAGGGCCACCGTTACTGGCATGGCGCCGAAAGAGCGTAGTAATCATAACATGACGGCTTAACCGTCGCAAACGACGAGGTTTATCGCGTGTCCAATAGAGTGGGCGCTGCGCCGGTGACTTGCGCAGCATCAACGACGCACACTCTCTTGCCCTCCCTCCCCTCACCCATCTTGTTCCCATGGCATGGTAATATTGAGACGACTGAAGGTGGGCTCGGCACAGTGGCTGACAAAGGTGAACGGCCCGTTTACGCGTCCCACACACACACACACACACACACACACACGAACTAGTCCTCACTGAATGCACTCGGCTCCTATAATGACGACTCTAATCTCAAAGGGGTGAGAGTGCCATAAAGGCAACGTTGAGAAGGAGCTATTGCAGCCTGGCTCTCAGTCCTGAGAAGGATTGAACTATTCCGGCAGTTGGCAGTCTGCTAAGGAACGATTCTTACGGCGCCGTGAGAAGACTCAGGTGCGTCAGACGTTCTTTGGTGAGGAATGAACTGTTGTGCAGTGAGAGTGGGTTCTTAGTGTTGGCACTGCTCTCTTCTACCTCTCCCATGCATCGGCCGAAAGTCCGATCCTGTCAGCCAATGGGTGGTGGGGTAGGGCGTATTGGGTGCCTAAAGCGTACCGTCACACGCGCTTTGTGGGTAGTGGGCGTAAGAGATCATCGGTAAGCACTGTACGGATAGATAGCTCTTCTCTCCCTGATTGGCTCCAGTATGCATATGTGCGTGACATAGCCCTCTTGCGCACTTAAGATAGTTTGGTCGGTCGCCCGATCGGACCTAGAAGTCTATGGCCGGCTGGCTAGAGTTCAGTGGCCACCATTTGAAGCATCGCCGGCGGTTTCGCGAGGTCGAAGGGCCCCTAGAATGGCATACATGTCCTCTGAAAACAATTTCATCTAGGCAGAATGCTATTACCGACAAAGACAAGGGAGACTGGAATGGCCATTTCTGGCTTATTAGCCGTCGTCAGCCAGCCATACCCAAGCCCGAAGTGTGGAACACCCGAGCCTCCAACTCGCAACCTGTTGGTTTAGAAGTCAACGCCTCTACTCACCGGGCCACGAGCCCGTTGCCCTGTCTGTTTCATCTTTCAGAAGACGGGGTGGCGAGCATGCGTGGCTTTCGGTAAATACTCGTCGGGCCAGTACAATTATATGGGAAGGGGGTGGAGGTAAAAACACGTCGGTGACGAGATAAATCGATTAAAGTTCGCCTTAAAACACAGGCTGGGTGTGGGAATGTGGGGGAGGGGGGGTAATAGCAGTCAGTTTCAAGGGCGGGGTGAGAGCGGAAGTGCGCGGAGAGTTGGAGCGTTAGTCGACCTTCGACCACTGTAGACGCGGTGCCTGAACGTGGTTCTTCTGTGAGCACAAGATTGGTTTTCGCAACCTGATGGCGGTCGCCTCTTCTGTTGCTAGCAGGCGCTGTCCCAGTGGTTTAGGATAGCTCGATGGGGCTTTATAGATCACATGAAACGCCTCATAAGGGTCTACATGATGTCCGGAATCGACAACATGCACGAGAATGGCGATGCTTATGCTCGAAGTTTCGCCTTTTCCCAGCCGTGCCGGGAGGTGTTCCCGTATTCTCTTTGATAAGCGCCGACTCGTGCGGGCAGTATAACCTGCTCCACGGGGTCAAGTGAAGGAATAGATGCACAGTGAAGTGGTCTGGAGTGGCAATTTATCCTTACCTTCTCCGCGTAAAATAGGGTTAGTAGAGAAGGATACTTGAACCCTTGCCGCTGGGAAGGTTCGCGAAACAGCTTGACCAAGACATCTCCTTAGGAGTTCACTCGCAGCGTCCCCTTGAGAAAGAACAGAGTTTTCTTTTCGGCAGTCGGTATGGCGGGTTTTACAGGTTGTTCGGCCATATTCTTTGCAATAAACCTGTCCGGGTACCCGTTTTCACGACGGAAGTCGTGGATTTTTCTAAGTTCCTCCTCGATGCTATCTGTTGAGCAAATTTTTATGGCTCTTTGTGCCAAACATCGGACTAGATTTCGTTTTTGTTGCAGGCGTATGAAACTAGCGAAGTTTGTGTATTGTCCAGACCAGGTTTTCTTCAGGTGGACGCCTCTTCGGACACTCCCGTCAGGTCTCCTGCTTAGAAGAACAACTAAGAAAGGGAGCAACCTGGCCGTTTCGATCGGCAACGTAAATATGACAGAGGGAGATGCCGATTTCGGACATCATGTGGACCCCAATATGGCGTTTCGCGTGATCCATAAGGTCCCATTGAGCTATCCTAAGCCACTGGGACAGCGCCTGTTAGCAACAACAGAGGCGGCCGCCATCAGGTTGCGAAAACCAATCTTGTGTGCACTGAAGAACCACGTTCAGGCACCGCGCCTACAGTGGTCGAAGGTTGACTAACGCTACAACTCTCCCGCGCCCTTCCGCTCTCACCCCGCCCCTGACACTGGCTGCTATAACCTCCCCCTCCCCTCCCCCACATTCCCACATCCAGCCTGTGTTTTAAGGCCAACTTAAATCGATTTATCTTATCACTGACGTGTTTTACTTTACCCCCTTCCCCTATAACTGCACTGGCACGACGAGAATTTATCGAAGGCTACGTGTGCTGGCCGCCTCGTCTTCTGATTACTGCTATGGGAAGTTTCACGACTCTGTCTACTGATTGCTATTTTTTTTTCATGGTCTCCGAAGATTTGTC
>CACRXP010000663.1:110906-180783 GCA_902702965.1 Spirometra erinaceieuropaei
GACCGTTTAGTTTATGCCAACGTCAATTTTCGGCAGTCTCGATCTCGTCTTGAAATTATAGCATTGCGGGTACGGGAAGGGCAACGCGAGGTAGACAAATTAAAAGGCTGCAGAGGCAACTGGAGAGCAGGGATTCACTCAGTGTAGTATTTCGCCCTAAGTAGTCGTTTCGTTCTGGCCCCAGTGGCCGATCAGTCTTAATTCGTACTGAACCCAGAGGTCGCACTCCCCCCCCCCGGTAATGATTTCGACTCGCGACGCATGAAGGCGGTGGTCAACGTGGGTGAATTTCTGCCCGGAAATTTGGTTATGTAGGAAGAACACATCGCATATCGAAGCACATGTCGGCTCCTGTGCTCCGTCTCATTGCCAGTCGCATCGACTTAGTCCTTCCGTCTGCAAGACGGACAAACTCGGGTGCTCGGGGCCGCATTTGCACCAATTTCGATGCTACTGATGATAATATCGGTTTGGAACCCAGGCGGTGCAACTCCCCTATGACCCTTGCTTTGGTGGCGTCGTGTGAGCGCCAGGGGCGTTCTCAGTAGCGATTCGTGCGAACCTACTACCGCAGTAGGTTCATTGGCGCAGTCGAAGTGTGCTCACGTCTACTCAGCTGAGGTGATTCGTGGAGGTGAGAGAGCAACCTGTCATGAAAGCGCTTTGTTGGTCTGAGCAAGACAGGAAACCATTGGAATAGGCGAGTGAAGACGGGCGCGACTAGCAGTTAAGTGCTTCCGTTACAGGCGGTGCCGAGAAAGAATCCGGAGGTCGGAATATATTCGTCAGTTCGTTTGGTTTAATGTGGTAGATGATGGTAAAACGGTCTAACTTAGCCATTAGGTAACAACGTGTGTGCTCCTTTGTTAAGTTCTTCGCAATAAAGGATCCTCCTCAAATGTCTAATATAAATTCTTACCGTAAATTTCTTGAATAGAGCATTTTTGGAAGTAGATTGACTATCCGATACAGTTATTTTCGCAGTGCTAAGTGCAGCAAAGCATATAGCAGTAGAGGAACGGGGGTCTTGACGTCAACCTGTGATGGTAGCCTTCACCTGGTAACGATGTGATCATGCCTAATGTAGTCAGCCCCCATTATATTCTGTCGATTTCCCTTCACGTTCAGCGATCTGAGTCGCCGAACATGGTGAGCTCGGGTCACTGATTTCCATTTTAAAAGACTGAATGGCGAGAATCTGGGAACGAAGCCGATTTTTTGGCGAACAGTAATGCGCCTGGCCCGGGAGCAACGCCTTCTCTGTGTTTCCAAGGGTTGGGTGACGTTGGGTTCAGAGCAAAAGGTATTGTGTTCAAAGGATTGGCAAGGTGGAGCAAGTTCAGGGCCTACGAGTCATCTTTCGTGGATGACCAGTGTTATCGTGGAGGCCTTGACGCTGTTAGTAAGGACTGCTGCACCTGTGGCGTAGACTTATATTTTGCCTAAGAGACCGTTCTCTAGGAACGGAAGAACACCCGGTTTCGCCGTCTTATGCTTGCGCTTCCCGGCAGAGTGCAGATCGGGGGACGAGGGGGTACCCGTTACACGCGGATTACTGTGACGAATGCAGAGGCACCTCTGAAGTCCCGCAAAGACCTGATTAGTAACACTGATTTCCCGGTTTACCCTCTTCTATCCGATTCTGTAGCCATTGTGAGGAAGGAATGGAAAAGGGTGGCATTAGACAGCTTGTGCTGTCTGAGAAGAAAACTGTAATATGCTTGGCATGATACAATTAACGTAGTATTACTGGATTAAGCCGGCACTCGCAGTCACCGTGCGAACGGCAGATGTCGGCAAAGGTCACTTACTTCTGCCCTTCCTACTGGTTAGAGCTGCAGATCAAAACGGAGTTTCGATACTAATGCCTAGGATACCAAAGCATCTAGAGTGCGGCGTTCCAGACAAAGTTAGGAGTGCGTCATCAGGTGTATGTGGACCAGGGAATGATGAGACACAAGGGTGAATCAGGGTTCGGCAACGGACGTCTAGAGAGACTATTAAACATCGAGATATGAAAAGCTGGTCCAACTGCAATACGGCCCACCTAACTGATATTAAATCCACCGTCAAAATAGTGGGTTTGTAGACGTCAGTGCTGATGTTCAAACTACAGGTTGGTGATGAAAGTTGGAGTTTCGATCAGATGTACTAAGAAATCCGACAAGACCTAAGCATCAATGAGGGAATCGCGTCGGCATTGGCTAACCAATTAGTAGGACGCCCCCATACAACTATTAACTAGTTCATTCATCCCGAAGACCAACTATCACCCCAAAGTCTGACGGAGTCATGTCATAACTCCATCTAGTATTCAACACTCGGGGAGAAATGCAAGCTCTCCCAAAGTATCTTTTCGGACTTTGGGAAATCTAGTGTAAGCGCAGAGGACCGGGTTAGTTATCATGGCTCTCACTGTCTCCGCAGTTGTGGATGACAGAAATTGCAGCGAGTTCTGCGTTTGGTTATAAGTGGCAGATAACCTTTATAACTCAGTGAGTGGGCACATGCGACAGATGTCTACGAGATGTACAGGGGTGAAACACATGAGGGGAGGGGGATTTAGGCCATCGCGATGCAACAATCAGGTCAAATCGATGCAGAGGTGATGCTAGAAAACATGGACAACTGCTTCGGGTAAGGAAGGAGTGATTTACCTGGAGGATCATAATTCTAGCCGTCAGCGATTCCTTCGACACTACAGACGAGGCGGCTGCGGCAAGTTGGCTCGATCCCGGTGAACCTGTGCTTGCCGGTTGCGTATGTTGGTCCTTCTGTTGGGACGACTGCGGGGAAGTAACGGATGGAGGGGCAAATACGTCTGGTGGAGGCGGCATATCCTCCTCGGGGTCAAACGGCTCTTCACCCGCCTCAATATGTGGAATCGCCTCGTCCAGGGCCTTCACAGCTACCATAAGCTGTTTCGCTCTCTCCAGATCTCCACTCTGGTGGGCACTTCGAGCTGCATTCTAGATAGAGACGAGAAAAATAAGCACCTAAGTGTCGTATTCTGTCTAGAAGGAAAGCACCTAAATCATAAATTTGGCTCCACTTCATTAAGGTAAGCAACCACAAAAAGAGCGCATCTTGCACGATTCTATTTATCACCAGATATGGCTGACTTCGAAAATTAGAAAATATAATCGTAACGGGGTTTATTCATATAATCGCCTAAATATTATATGTACTTTGTAGTGGTTAAAATGCGCAGATTGTACTTTACCCCAGTGATATTCTAACTCTGATGAGACCTCGCAGTCATGTGAGTTTAGTAAATTAGATCGCATATGGCGGAGTAATCGTTCCTCAACAATAGTTGTACTGAACTTACAGAGCCCTAGCACGCGCCTGGGTAAGCCTATAATGTTGGGTTAAGATGGGAAGACTTGTGAGAAGGACGAACCCTGCTAACTGGGAGATTGCCATAATATTCATGTGCGCGGCACTCTTAAAAACCCAATTTATTTCTACGGCGCTCCAACACGCGGAAGCCGAAAAAATTAACCTAAATCACTTCGGCTAAGATCCTCCAAGACGAAAAAAATTGAACAGGACAATTTAAAAGAAGTCGTCTCAATTTAAGATACCCGATATTCCAGATGCCTCCGCTTGAGAAGCGCTAAGGAAGCGGCAGAAATCGACGAAGACGTAGATTTCGGAGGGTCTTCTTGGTTGATAAAATCCATGACTATCTGTTGTCCAGACTTATGAGCTGGCTGAAAAAACCAACAAAGAGCTAATGCCAATAAGGGGAGAACTCAACAGCCGTTACAGCAGTTAGGCCATTGGAACAGAAAGGCAAGTTAGGAAAAGTAAAGTGCAGGGGGTGGGAGTAGTGCAAAACAGACATACACAACAAGCAGACTAATTAGACAAGCAGATGCACAGTAATTATGCTCCGACAGGAAAACAGACAAAACTGACCGGTTCCTTCCTCTTAAAGGGAGGTGGGGGCGACGGGAGTGAAGCCAAGTCCACCTGCTTCCCTACTGTCGCCGCGGAGTATGTTTCATTAAGAGACGTGAGAATTCTCTCGTACTGCCCCAAGGTGGCAGACTCATCGGCGCTGAGATTTCCAAGTGTTTTCATGCTTTTGATAACGGCTTCATAATCCCCTTGGAGGTTCTGAATCTTCTGAATGTCTGCACTTGATATCAAATGGGCCGGTTGAGGGCTGGGAGGTTTTTCTGTTTTTAACTTGGAGTTGGGGCCTAAAAATCGATTTAGGGCTGTATCTTGATCAGAATCATCCTCGTCCACTTGGCCAAACGACTCGTCTGAACTGTCCTGAAAATGACAGCACACGATAGGCAAGGAGTTACGGACGAAATGAGAAGCTATAGAACAGCGCCTGAATATTTGGGGGACGGCAATCATTGACGGAAGAATTATTAATGCGGACCTCTAGAATCCTTGACGATTAGATGACCGGACCGAACTAAATGCAGGGAACAATTGAGTCTAAGAAGATATCTGCAGGGAATACCTGTCCACTTTAGGGAAGTCATATTTGTATAAACGCATCTGTATCAATGTTACGACGGACGATGATAAGACTCTGTCGTTCATCCTTTGGGAGCGATATTCGCGCGAAACTACGTCTGTGATCATTTGAATAGCTGCAGTTTTAAGATCACTTATACTCCGTAAAGGTCTTCCACCATCACCCGCTCGTAACCTGCGGCAGCACTCGTACGTCCAAAATTCACAATTCTATTATAAGCTGAGAAAAGCGCATCTCTCGCCGCATTGCTTATTTATTGTGACTGGAAGAGGTCGTGCTATCTGAGCCAAATTAGTGCCTTGCTTATTACACACAGGGTGCGTCTGAAGGATAACGCAACGCTCACTATCAATTTGCACGCCATCTTAAGTGTTGCGTCAGCTCGCGAGCGATTGAACTATCGTCCACAAATATTAGCCCACCATGAGCGCCCACAGAAGTGTTATAACTTAGCAACCACTACCTGCACTGTGCTGCGAGATGACTTTTATCCCAAGTGTTTCGGGACGGAGGAACTTTCCGCAGGGGCGAGTTTAGCATAAAAGTTCTGCTGGGAAGTGTTATCCTGCATCATCAACAAAGATGTAGTCGATGGAGTAGTCCTGCTCCCCAGGGGCCGGATCTGAGTCCCTGTGTTGTCAACTCTTTCCTGATATTGCCTATCGACTGATGACAAAATATTGGCCACCATTCATTGATGATAATGAAATTAGAGTCGGAGTTCGACTAGCTCGACCGCGGTAGGGTTGGCACATCGTTGGTCACCAGTTGGCCTTTGACTCTTGCCCTTCTCCCGCGTGGAAAAAAATGCGCGTACTGCGGTTGATTGATCCGCCGACTAGAATTCGAAACAGCGGCCACTTTCGAGCCTGATGAGAGCTTGGTCGGCCGAAGTGTCGAGCTCAAGACAAACTCGAATTGAGTTCGTCTCGAGTTCAATTGTTATCAGGGTTATCATTAGTAGCGGTAGAAGACGATGAATTACAAGCGCAAATGCGAAATGCCAATGATGAGGAGTTAACTGCGATTCCTGTGGAGAGGTTAGGCAAGCTACTGATCTCTAAGTCAGCACGAAAGCGTAAAATATAAAGGTTGCTGGCACAGTGGACTTTTACGCAGAATACCTTCGTATGACTTGGAGTCTTCGGCGTGCTTCCGGGTTTCTCCTCTGACTGTTTAAGAATTTCGTCCAATTCAGCCTCTAAATTCTCCTCGTCACCATCAGAGTCTGTGTCAACTGCAGTAAAGTCGAAGGGGAGAGGATTCTTCTTCTGGGTTTTCTGTGATTTGGCGGGTTTCTTGTGAAACATTATCGGTGAGCAACTAAATTGGATGTCTGACAAATAGCTGTGTAGTTTAACGTAGTAATAAGTCCAGGATCGCTACCCGGGTACAACAGACAAAAGGAACCAAAGGGCGACAGCACCTACAGGACAGCTTTCAGATTAACGGCTGTTATTATTGCACATACAAACAAAAACAAAATTTAGCGAGGACATTGAATAATTTGCTATTCTGTGGGGCCTTAAATTCAAAAACTTGTTTGGCTTCTGCATAAATATACAGAAATAGCACGTTCGGACTAAGAGTTATAGCGATCGGCGGAAATCCAGAAGTGAATTTTCCTTTAATTGCAAGTTGCTCGACGACGGGGTCGGAGGTAGACGTGTAATCTATATGCGGAAATGAAGGCACATGGATATGTAGCATTCTCATAGGGCCTTACGTGTGTAGGAGAACAGGCCCTGCCAGGACGTGTGTCCGTCATCATGCGGAACTTGACCAGGTAAAAAGCAACATATTTTCCTCGGCATAATATATGAATTCTTTTCCAGGGTATTTGTTGGTCTGAAATGGTTATTGGACAATAAATACCTGTTCATTTCATTAAACCGTGTGCAACAGAGGCATTTGAGTTGTTCTCGGTACATTCACTACGGGGACTCGACTTCAGTCACTCTGAAGCGCGGACAAGTGTAACCACCACGCTTTTTGAGTACGAGGCCAGAGTAAAATATATTAGGATACGCAGGACCAGTTGCAAACATATTCGTCAGAAACCAGTCCTGTTATAATTGCTTTGGATCCTGGAGGTTTCAACAAATTGATCGACTTTTGTTATAACCGCTCAAATAACACGTAGAAAGACGAACATGTGGGGTTGCTAGGAATAAATGAAATAGATTTATTGCAGCAGCTCTTGGACGCCGTCAG
Source organism: Spirometra erinaceieuropaei (assembly GCA_902702965.1). Taxonomy (NCBI): domain Eukaryota; kingdom Metazoa; phylum Platyhelminthes; class Cestoda; order Diphyllobothriidea; family Diphyllobothriidae; genus Spirometra; species Spirometra erinaceieuropaei. Next base: position 117,625 of record CACRXP010000663.1, read on the forward strand.
TCTCCTAAGAGCACTGGAATAAGACCTAAGGCAAACTCATCCATTTGGTTTGAATGCCTACCTAGTCATTAGAACACGAGTTGCTAGTGTGTTTTAAGTTTGAAAATCTGGATTCCAGGGCTTAATCATAAAAAAATTTAGGAAGAATAACAAGGCATGAAACATCGTGATTTAAGTTTGGATTTTGGTAGTTTTATAGGACAACGAATGATTCGTCATTCGTGGAACTTGGAGCGTTCTGATTTCAATCACAGGTTGAAATGAATGCCAGATGGTGAATTTGGACGTCTGTCAGTTGACGGTTCCGAGTTTTTAGACAGCCGTGGCAGCTAAAGGCGTAAGAGTAGTACACACAGGGTAACGGGAAGCACGGAAAAAACTTCTGACTAGCATCGGACTGAAAAGGGTTTTTAAACGCATGATCGTTCTCATCCAAGAAAACAACATCAAATGTCAAACAATGCGAGAAATGAGTTGGAAACGAAGGGTTTAGTAAACACGGAGCTTATAAATCATATGAGGGCAGATGAGAGTTTCAACAAGAGGGATGATGCCATCATACCAGCTAAAGAACGGGTGGGGGTTGCAGCGCTGTCAGCAAATGCGCATCAGGGTCACTGATAGTGCTCACTTGGGGTTTGAAAAACGTTACGGCAACAGCAGAAGTTCAGTCAGTCAGTCAGTGTATTTGAGGGAAATAGGCTTACGCCTTTGAACTCCCTATTTGTACATAAAAAATCGATAAACAAACAAAAATGTGAAGAAATTACAGCATTTAGTGAATGCATACATTGATTCACACATGTCACTAGTCACATGGCTAAAAAGTCACATAGTCCGATTGTTGCTGCAGCATATATCTGTCAAGGCGACATTTAAATGTCTCCACAGATTGGGACATAACATATTACCGGCCCATAAGCTTGACATGCATTTTCTGCAAAGTTATGGAAAGGATCATAAAGTGTGAACTAATGCAATTCCTGGAAGTTCACGGCCTGCTATCGAAATGCCAACATGGGTTCCGAAAAGGAAGATCCTGCACGACAAACCTGCTGCAATCTCTCCAGAGCTGGACCCAAGCTCTCGACGACAGACACGCGGTCCACATAGCCTTCATCGACTTCCAGAAGGCTTTCGACACTGTGCCACACCAAAGGCTCTTACATAAGCTGAAAAAAATAGGGATCGGTGGCAACTCCCATAAATGGATCGAAAACTTCCTTGTGGGTCGACACCAGGTTGTGTGCGTCGGTCGGGGAAAATCAGATCCGGCTATGGTCGAAAGTGGTGTCCCCCAGGGTTCGGTACTGGGACCCATTTTGTTCCTTATCTACGTGGACGATGCCGGAAGAGATTTGGACTGTGAAGTAGCAATGTTTGCGGACGACAAGAAGATATGGAGTGTAATTCGTGGTCCTGCCGATGAAGACAGACTGCAGATGAACCTGAATCGGTTGGAGGAGTGGTCCAACCGTTGGCTCCTGCGGTTCAACGTTGCCAAATGTAGCATACTTCGCCTAGGCAACACAGCCAGATCCGCCAGCACAATTCAATTCAATTCAATTATTTTATAAAAGACCCGTCGGGGTCCCATCAAAGCAAGTAAAAATAAATTTAAATGCAGATTTTAGACGATGTAGGCAAAATCTGCACAAAGTGCAATGCATAGTTTTTGAGGTTAGAAGTCCGTTAAGCAAAACGAAAATGAAAAAAAAAACGAGGGGTGAAAAAAAACTCCAAAGCAAAATTTAAAAATGATTGTAGTAATTTAACAGGAGAAAAAAAACCCTCAGAAAAATAGCATCAGAAAAAAAAGGGAGAATTGGCCTGCATGTGGCGGTACAAAATGGAATAAAGCCCGACATCAACATGGCCGAAATAGATGTCAGCTGTATATGGCATTGTGTAACGGATTTCATAAAATGGTACGTAGGCGGGTCGGTCAGGACTGGCCTGTATCGCCTTGAATAAGAAAAATAAGTGGCGAAATTGAAAAACAGTCTCGAGCTGATAGGAACCCAGAGACGGTCAGTTTCATTCAACCGAGTCCATCCGAACATGGGGTGAGATGCGACCAGACTACTAGTATATGGCGAATATAGAAGGCTTTGTCAAGACCGCCGATGGAGCGCATTCTGTAAGGGCATGATGACAACCAGTCACGAGGCGACAAGAACCCAGATGCGGTCGGTTTCATTCAACCGAGTCCATCCAAACATGGGTGGAACATGGGGGGAAGGGAGATGCGACCAGATTACTAGTATATGGCGAATATAGAAGGCTTTGTCAAGACCGCCGATGGAGCGCATTCAGTAAGGGCACGATGACAACCAGTCTCGAGGCGACAAGAACCCAGATACGGTCGGTTTCATTCAACCGAGTCCATCCGAACATGGGTGGAACATGGGGGGAAGGGAGATGCGACCAAACTACTAGTATATGGCGAATACAGAAGGTTTCGCCAAGAGCGTCGATGGCGCGCATTCTGTGAGGGCACGATGCATGAACTAAAAAATTGGAATAATTAACATTTCTGGTGAGGGATCTTAGGTAGCGAGACTACTCATAAAGAAAGGAAACGTGAACAGATACGGAAATTTAATAGCGGCATGCTAAATTCCCGGTGGCCCTTTCTCAGTGTCATAGAAAAAGTTGTCTGGGAAGGATGAGGAAAATAAAAGTTTAATCGAGTCAGTATTCAGATAAATGCGTAGCCTTCTCTTAAAGGTGTGTAGATTTTCTGAAGATCTTATATTTATTGGAAGGTTATTCCAGAGGAAAGTGTACCTGGAAGCGAAAAAAGGGAGCGCTTAGAGGTGGAGGACGCTGGAAGAGGTATAATTAGAGACGAGTTGCGAAGATTGTATGGGCGACTACTAGGGGTAAGTGTTGAAATCCGAGGAAAATTTGAACTATGATTAATGCGAAAGAGGAGACAGAGGCCCGCTTCTAGTCTTCGAACCCATAAAAATTTTAGGTTAGTTAGTTGGCACCTATCTGAGTAGGAGATATTGGGATGTTCCCTATCCAAAAGTTTTTTTGAAAAACGTCTTTGGACATTTTCAATTTTTAAACGACTGGCTTCATTCATCAAACCAAAGAATGGGCAACAATACTCGAGAATGGGAAGTACAAACATACGATAGAGCCTTAATTTAATTTCAGGAAGATAGAAATTGTAAGAAATACAGCCACAAATCTGGGCAGCTTTGGTTGTAATTCTGTCAGCGTGCGGCGAGAGATCAAGATTACTAGTGTAGCTTAAACCTAAATCCTTGATGGTGGTACATTCAGTCATAGGTGTTGCTTGAAAGACCACAGGTTGGGGTAGCCTATCAGGTGCAGCCCTACAAGAGGTCGAAGCCCAAAAGGACCTCGGTGTGCTTACGACGAGTTCCCTAAAACCATCCGCCCACTGTTCGAGGGTGGCAAAAACCGCAATGTCCGTACTGTACGCCATCAAGCGTGCGTTTATGGACTTTGACGAAGAAGCCTTCTCTAAGACATTCGGAACATTCGTCCGGCCGCATTTAGAGTACGGCATACAAGCTTGGAGGCCGTGGGGTGTTGTGGATCAAAACTGCCTCGAAAGAGTCCAGAGGAGAGCCACGAAGATGGTCAGGGTTCAAAGCTCCTTTCCTTATGCGACCCGCCTAGTAAATCTGAACCTCTTTTCTTTGAGTTACAGGCAACTTCGCGGAGATCTCTTGCAAGCCTTCCGCATTGTAAAGGGGTTGGATTGCAGTCTGGCCTTCGAGGACTTTTTTGAATTTGCTACCACGACCAACCTCCGAGGTCACCCGTTAAAACTGCGCACACAGCAGGCACGGCTGGATGTGCGGAAGTTCTCCTTCTCGGTTCGGGTGGTCAAACAGTGGAATGAGCTTCCCGCAGATGTTGTGATGTCACCATCTATACAAAGTTTTAAGAAGAATCTGGACATATTTATGTTCCGAAATGACCGAGAGCGATGAGAAGTCGAGCTCACCCCCTGTAACTCCTTCTCATTTTGTCCCACCATTATGGGCGTGTTCGAACTATTTCAGCCCAGAACATCTATCTGTACACCACACATTTTTTACGTTGCAAATTGGGTACTCAATGGCTTACGCCTATTTCCCTCAATAAACTGAACTGAACTGAACTGAACTGAACCGTCTCGGGCAGGTTACTCCACGGTTCTAAGACACGGTTGGAGAAAAAATATTTTCTCACATTCAGTCTACCCTGTGGCACACGTAGCTTGAAGGGATGTCCCCGGAGGTGAGTTGTAGTGGCGAGTTGGAAAAAGTCATCGCGCCGAAGGGCACAATCCAAGCCGCGCACGATACGGAAAGTTTGTATCATGTCTCCGCGCAGCAGCCTATAACTCAGAGGATAGAAATTAAGGTTAGTTAAGCGGATCTAGTATGGCAGTGCGCTTTGACCTCATATTAATTTTGTTGCTCGTCTCTGCACCCTTTCGAGCAGATCGTAATCCTGATGCATCCACGGTCTCCAGGCCTGAATTGCACATTCGAGATGGGGCCTTATAAACGTGCCGAAGACTTTGGTGAAGCAGTCTTCATCGAAAACTACGAATGCCCGCTTGATGGCATATAGCATTGAGGTTGCGGCCTTGGCCGCCTTACAGCATTGTGTACAAGGCCTTAGGCTATCTGCAACCCAAACTCCGAGATATTTCTGAGTTTCTGCTTCTCGGTGTGGCATTCCGTTCAGATGGTATTGCCGCGTACTAGGGCTCTGATTTCCGAGGCGCAGTATGGTACACTTGTTCAAATTGAAGGACAAGAGCCATCTGCGGGACAACTCGTCCAATCGACAAAGATTTTCTTGGAAGTTGGTCTCATCGGCGGCATTCTGGATGACTTTCCAGATTTTTATGTCGTCCGCAAACATGTCGCAATCGCAGTCCAACCCATCTACACAATCATTGATGAACAAGAGAAAGAGAGTTTGTCCGAGCACCGAACCTTGTGGGACCCCACTCTCTATGAATGTGCACCTTGATTGCTGTTGTTCTACGCAGACAATTTGGGAGCGGCCGACAAGGAAATTTTCGATCCGTTTGAGAAGTTTGCACCGATGCCCATAATTCTCAACTTGTGTAGGAGACGCTGGTGCGGAACACTGTCAAACGCCTTCCGGAAATCAATATAGGCAACATGCGCGGTGTGTTTTGCGTCCAGTGGTCGTGTCCAACTTTGCATTGTGTATAGCAAGTTCGTAACACATGATCTTCCCCCACGGAAACCATATTGTGGATCGGACAAGAGGTTGTGGGTTTCCAAGTTAGTCATCAACTCCTTCTTGATGGTTGTGGGAAGGGAGCTGACAGCGATGTGAAAACATGACTACGGTTATTTTCATCGACACGCGGTTGCACCACTTCCATCCTGGGTCCACGCTAATGGCGTTCACCTGATAAAAAGAACTTTATCAAATCCCTGGTCTAATCCACAGTTGCTTGAACTTAATCGCATCGCGGGTTTGTTTCTGCCGGATGGCCAATCACATTTGCCCGAACGGGCAGCTGAAGAGGATGAGTACAGATCGAGAGCATACCATTTTTTACGGTAAGTCACAATCAATGATATCAAAATAGTAACATATTAGGTATCATACTCTCTCTGATTATAAGATAATGTAGGTAGATTGGCCGATCGATTTGTATACTCCTATTTAGTCTGGCATAGCCTTTAAGCCGTCTCATATGGTCTTACGACAATTAATGTGTATTTTTAGAAGGTTTTTAGTGTCTGCTGAGTTAGTTTATGAGAATGTGAAGAAGAGAGAAGAAAGCATATCTGTATTTACGGCATACTTATGCATTACGCCGTCCATCACATATTTACTTGTTTTTTTTTCAAGGTCATATTCTAGCATCACTCTAGTGACCGGGATCACTAGAGTCCTTTCAAACCAAATGTTGTACCGAAGAACTGACTTAGGATGAGTTTGTTCATATTTAACAATAAATGTCTATTACAGTTTAAGGGAAATTAATCGATTTTTATTTTAAATATTATTAGGCTTTGACCTTTTAGAAAAGGAGTTGGAAGGGCATTCCACATAGTCACATATCTTATGGGATGTATTTTTGATCGTCGACCCTTTGTGGACTTAGGATTCTTGTAATGCCCTCGTTATTTCTAATGATTTTATGAATGCTATGGTTTGTTAGTATATGCATTTTGAGAATATCTTGGCACGCGTGATTTCGAACAGGAAATTAAAGAAACTTGACAGTCTTCTTATCCACAGGGGTCGAAAACCGTATTTGCTGTACTGTCCCAAATAAGAAACTGGAATGTCATCAAATATAAACAAAGATTTGGCTTAGCATCTCTAAGTACCTCCTAGGTTCTTTCGACTGTCTAAGGGCATTATGTAAAAGAAAATTGTGCAGTAATCTAGGAGCGGTTGAGGGTAGATTTTATAAAGTCGTCTTTAGTGCATTTAACGTGGAATTTTCATATATGAAACCGCACAGGTGAGTGGCTTCGGTGACAATTGTTTAACATGGGGAGAGGGGAGTGGGGAGGTCGAAAGTATGTGTATAACTCAGGCCCAAGTCATGTGTTGGTTGGGCTTCCATTATTTCATTACCCTCGAAAATTTTGAGGGAAGTATTTGTGGACCAAATGTCAGCAGATGGCATTTGCCATTGACTGCTATATTCGCTACGTTTATAAGATCGATTTCAATTGTTCTGTACATACTGGCTACTGAGTGCTCAGTATATTCATATGCGAGTTTAAGGTCGCCGTCATATAAAAATGACGTAGGCGGGATTGATATGGGCGATAAGTCGTTGTTAAATTTGAGAAATAAAATGGAACCTAAGATAGTGTCCCAAAGTACGCACTGATTATATGAGACAGTTCCATGACCATGTATTGCTTTTATACTACCTGATATTAATTTTTAAGTTTGCATTTGAAAAGATCGAGGAGAGTGTGTCGAATTTCATGACTCACTAGCTTTATTATTAATTTTTTATGGGGAACTTTGTCAAATGTATTGTTAAGATGGAAGTATGCTGCAGCTACCGTGTTACCGTCATCTCTGTTGCTAAATAAGAATTCTAAAAAAAGTGAGATGGCAGGACTGACACGACTTTTTAGGTAAAAAGGCATGCTGAGAGTGTTTTTTTAAGTGGTTTAGCATTTGTTTGTAAACGAGTTTTTCGAGGATATTTGCTATTACCGCTGTTCGGTGAACACCACGATAGCTTTGGGTATCAGGTCGGTTTTCATGTTTAAGGAGTGGTGCAGTGATCGCATATTTTGAAATGTCAAGAGAAGTTGCATTTGATTGGACTAAGACGGATAGCATAGAGGGGGTATTGGAACGTTCATTATATGCTTCAGTATACATTTTAGGATTCCATCTGTTCCATAAACTAAATAAATAAATAGATTATTTTATTGAGTACCCGGAGGATAATTCGCAGCAAGTAAAAATAAATTTTTAAGTCAATTTTAGAACAAGTAGGCGGATCCTTCACAGAACTTAGTTCGCGGTCCTAGAATATGCAGTCAGTTAATAAAAACGAACTGTGAGCAATGAGAAAACTCCTAGTGAAAACGAAAAAATGAATATGATACAGACCTGGTCTGAAATACTGGTCTGGAATACTGTTCGTTTTCATTTAGCCTCATGCGTGCTACTGAGCGGAAGAAAATAGAATCCGTTCAACACTTTTTTACTAAGAGAATTTTAACCCCGGAACACCGACATTTGTCTTACCAAGAACGTTGCCGGCTTACAGGCCTCGATCCTTTATGGTTCCGTAGATTACAAAAGGGACTATTTTTGCTATTTAAACTCTTATATAATGACACATTTAACCCGCTCTCCTCCTTAAGACATCATATCCACCCACGACGTAACAGTCACCATGAGGTCTTCTTATTTCTGCCTCTGGCACGTACTGTTAAATATCGTCGGTTCTTTTCTGTAAATGCAATTGCCATTTGGAATAAACTACCCATGAGTGTGAAAACTCTGCAAAATTTTCCTTTATTTAAGAGAACTATTACTCGATTTTTGCATTCAGAAAAGCTCCCACAAATTTTGGGTGCTGAATCTACTGATCGACTGTACCGTAGCGATGGCGTTTGTGGTCTCTGAACACTATGGCCGGTCTCACCAGCTGTTCCTCAACGCCTCTACTTTGACTATCCCCAACTTCATGAAAGGAATTTGACGTCCGATAATCTCCGATACCGTGCAACCTCCCCCCTTCTTGACGGTCGATATTCTACCACCGCAGACAGTTTTTTCTCCTGAGCCCTCCAAACCACAAAAACCACCATCAACTATATTTTTATGCCTTAAGCTCAGGAGTTTTTTTCACTTCTGGTCGGATTTGTGTTTAATCGCTTCCCTTGACAATGCCTGTAAACTGGCATTAAATTAAAAAATTTAATTAAGACGTCCTTAATCAAAAATTCAACAATTCACACCCCTCGCTAACGTTCTCTGCAGAGGTTGAGGCAAACAATTAAATCGCGTTCCTCGACGTTCTTCTGCACAGACAAGAGGATGGGTCTATCCAACATAGGGTATTCCGAAAGAAAACCTGGACGGGACAATACATTAATTTTCACAGTTTTATTCCCCTTAATATTTAACGCACTTGGGTCCAGGGATTGGCAGCCAGAGTGCGACGTATGCGCTTTCCTGAGACTGTGGAGGCATAAATCCAGCAGCTGCGGGATACACTCCACGAAAACGGATACCCAGAAAGATTTATCCTTCGAAATATAGGGGAGCGCACTGCAAAGCCTACCATGGCAACTGCAGAAAACAAGGACTTATTCATAAGGCTGCCTTTTCAAGGGGACGCAGCAAGTGAACTAGTAAGAAGACGTCTGAGGGCAGCGATCACTAGCGCTTTCCCCGCGGCGAACTTACGTGTGTGTTTCACTAACTTCCCCCTCCTACGCTTGGGAGGTAAAGACCGACTCCCGTTGCAGGCCACATCGATATGTATTTATTCATTCACTTGCTCCTGTGGAGCGGGATACATTGGCCGTACAAAGAGGCGCTTGGAAAAGAGAGTACGTGAACACATACCGGCCTGACTAGGCAAAGGTGAGAAGAAATCGATACCGAGTTCTATTCTCGCACATCTTGTCGATACGAATCACCGAGAGGATGCCAAAGAAGCCTTTCAGGTTGTGTACCGGACACCAGCAAGCTTCTCCAGAGGCCTACGCCAACGGGTGCTAGCTACGGCCGAGGCAGTGGCTATACGACTAGGCAATCCAGTGCTATGCTGTCAGAAGACTCCGACACAGGCGCTCTGTCTTCCGTGGCCGACGCCGACCCCAACGTCGCACTAGCCTCCTGATGCCAGGGTGTGTTTACAAGGTACCCGACGTACTCACAGCCTATGGTCCCCCTCTCCCTCGCCCCCTTAACCCAATGACCACGACACGCCGACCACGCCATAGCACGCCTCGTCATGCGAGTGGCGTGAGGACGATGGATGTTAATTGTCCCCGAATCATTTATAAGTCATGTAATTCGCATAACTTAAACTTCTTTGTAACCATTGTGGCCTGATGAAGAGTTACTGAAAACACATGTTCGCCAATTTGACTGTTGGAATATGAAATCGTCAACTTTTAAGAAGAAGAAGAAGAAGAAGAAGAAGAAGAAGATGATGATGATGATGATGATGATGATGATGATGATGATGATGATGATTATGAAGAAGAAGAAGAAGAAGAAGAAGAAGAAAAACTGCCGCTCATGGAGGAGTAAATATGCGGGTGGGACAGGTCTGGCCTTCACATGGTGTTGCATGAGGGATTCAAAACGGCTATCGTCAGGACATAATTCCTAAACTGGATGAGTTTATCCGTCTCGAAGTGGCATGGTGGGAGAACCTAGACGCGATCGAACACAGCCCGCTTAGTGCCCAGCGAAGTAGGGGAAATTAAAGGCTAGGGCTGTCATAAATGCGCAGAAAGCAGAATGCGACCCTGATACCTCCTTACAGACCTACCGAACTATTAGCAAATGGCAAAAACAGAGGATTCCGCCGTGTTCGTCAACAGATCACTTGGGTTCGAAATGAGCAATTGGCATCAAGAATCGTGAAAATCATGGATTGGGTGAGAGTTCGGAATCGCAGGGGTCAGAATGAAATTCTGATGGGTGAATGTGATTAGTGAAAGTGGGGCGGCTTAGAGCGTGCACATCAACCCAGTCATGCTATTTCTTTGAGAGGATTTGTCAGGAAGGATATCGCTTTATGTGAGGGACTCTATGCATGAACTGAAAAATCGAAAAACTAAAACTTCTAATGAGACATCCGAGGAGGCGAAGCCACAAACAGAGGATGAATTGTGAACGGATACGGAAATTGAGTGGTGGCGTCATAAATGCCCGATGGCCCTTTCTCAGTGTCATGAAGAATGTTGTCCGGGAAGGATAAGGAAAATAAAAGTTTAATCGAGCCATTATTCAGAAAAAGGCATAGCCCTCTCTGAAAACTATGCAGATTGTCTGATGTTCTTATATGTATTGGAAGGTTGGAAAGTTGCCAGATAGATTTCTTGACAGCTTCTTTACTAAAAGAGATCTCACGGAGGTACATGTTGTCGTTTTGATTGGTTGAAAGGTTGGCCATTCTTCGACTGCATAACTGGTTGATAAATATTTGATACATAGTTTTTTTGTTTGGTTGCCGTTTGCTACCACTTTTTTGAGCCACTGATCATTCTTAGGGATCCTAATTTTCGATGATTATTTATCTGCTTCTGAAAGATTTGGGCCGCTCGTTCAGGGGATTCCAGGGCCTGGTGATCTGCTGCTATGGACTTTTTATCTCCATTTAAGCAACCAGATCGTGAATTCCTGTAATTCGACAGAGTTTGGATAAGTAGCTTAGAGATGGACGGCATAGTTGTCATTTAATATTTTGTATTTCTCAGAATGGAATTTTGGAATGCGTCGTCTCCTTTACGCGGGGTCTTCCATTGATTAATACATCTCGAATTTTGAACAGGGTAGAGTATAATGAGTTGATTGCCTCTATTGGGGTGCTGACAGAATGTATAGCTCCAGGTTAATGCCCTGACTTGCTTGCTCATGGAGTTCTTGTCGAGTTCTCTTCGAATTTATGCGAATGTTACGAAAACCATGTGGTACTCTCTTGTTTAGAGGGAGCACTGATAGGATTGAACCGTGATCATTTTCAAAGGTTAAGCCCATAATCCTGCAGACGGATCAGGTGCCAATGATGAGAATAATGTCTATTATGATGTTTCCTCGGGCGGTTTTTTCGACCATTCCTGTCCAGTTGTTAAAGATCCCTTAAGGTCAAGGTCAAGCCGCTTGTTTTAAATTGAAGATAAGCGGAAGATATTTGTTTAGGTGGATTTTCTAAGAGATCTAAAGATATCAACCTCCGTTTTTTGTTAATTTTTTTAAATACAGGCCTATTCACTCAGAACTTCCAGTTGCTATTCCCTTTTTGAGTTCTGCTAGTCTGTGGCTGTTGACCGCCAGGCGCACTCTGCAGTTCGCACTTTGTGCATTCGACTTCTCCAACTGTGGAATATTTTACATCGTTAGCCTCTTGCTGAAATTCAGGCCCCTGGTCTGTCAGAAGTTTTCTTTTTTGCAACTTGCCTCGAGAAAATATGAGGACAAAAGTCACCGGTCGGCGAAAGATCTCGGTCTCTGTACCTAAGCATGCCCTAACTAAATCTAAGTCAATAGGCATTACTAGTCAGTCGTCAAACTTGGTATCTGCCATCAATCCTTGGATAATTATTCGACGGGAACATCCCGGATATTCCCTCTTAAAAATGCAAACATCTTGACTCAATTGTTCACCTGATCGTCAGGGTGTCTGGTGATAGACAAAAAGGAGCTTACAAATTCATGTTGAAAAATGTTTTTCGATCTGTCCAGCCAGCTAATGTTGCGACTGACTGCCTTTATTCGTGTACTTTCAACTGAAAAATAGCCTATGTAAAACACCTGTCTAAGTTCAGTTGTTTTCACCAATTGAGGTCGACTCGATCTTTGCCCTCCGAGATGGTGACTCTGCGTACCTGGAAAATGCAAAATCCTTTCATTTGTCATGAACTTACCCCCATGGAGCGTAGAATCGGCTCACTCTTCTCACGTAATTTAAATCTTTCAGTCAAATGCTCGCCAACTCGGTCATAATACATAGGGCTGTGAGGATTCAGTTAATCCAACTCCTACGACATCTGACTCCCTCCTTCCACTTACTCCTACATCTCGCTCTCATTCGGGACACCTGACGAATTCGCCCGTCCCTAAGTTAGCAACAGCAGTAGCGACATCAGCCCCAGTTGTCTTTCCTAATCCTCCAGATAAGCCCCTAGGACGCACGAAAATCCGTCTACATCAGCCAGACTGATAACTTCCCCATTTCAACAGTGTCCTAGAAGCTCTACAGTTGAGTCAACTGTGGAATGGCGTCAGAACCGTGAGACTCCAAAACTGAATCGGAATCCGGCCCAAAAGAGAGGTAGCACAATCACATTTAGGGGTATGCCGCATTCTCTTAGATCTACCAAGCCTTTACGGCCCAGCTAGTCTATAAACCACACAGCTCCGATTTTACCACCAAATAATTCTGTCCTGCGTATCGGCCACGTACCAAAGTCCTACTACATATCCCAGCAAGTAGTTAATACTTGAATTGCCCTTAGTCACTTACCTTTAAAACTAGTTCAGGCTTCCCCATACTTAAAGCGAACTGTTCTCTCGTAAGTCAACCTAACTACTTTGACTTCCGACGAATAACTGGCTTCCCACTCTTTTATTCTTTTAGCTGCCTCCCCCCATCACCCTCCACATTCCTTTTAGACTCCCTTCTCCTCCTCCTCCTCCTCCTCCTCCTCCTCTTCTTCCTGCTCCTCCTCCACCACGATTTAACTTCCAACCAGCCTTCCCCTGTTATAACTCCCTTAGCGTACCGAGGGTGGGAAATTGTCTCAGAATTAAAATCGAGAATGAGAGGTGGCCAGCACAACCTCGGAAAAGAAGTTGAGAAAAATATGCTGTTTCACTGGAACCAGACAGTAGTACTGAGAACGACGGCGGCTGCTCAGCTAACACAGTCTATCCAGCGGCTCAAGACGAAAACACAAGTAAGCTTCTGATGGTCCGTGTTATGACCGAATCAAAGGACACAAGTAAAACCCATCAAACAACGGAAGATCTTGGCGAAAATTACGTCCGAGATGATACAGTAATGCTTGTATCGAAACTCGGAGAGCTCAAACTTTGCTTTAGCGAACTCTCTCTGGATGTTTTAGCAGTAACCGAAACCTGGCTGTCCGGAAATATTGGCGATAGCGAAATAGCCTTGACTGAGTGCAAAATTTATCGGAGGGCCAGGGAACATCGTCAGGTCGGTGACATAGTTGCGCATATGACAGTGTCGGAAAACACTACCAAGCTTGTGTGCGGCACGGAAGCTATTTGGTCGACCATCAAGGCTACCGGTTGTCCGTGTCTCGATGTCCTCACGGTCTACCGACCACCTAGGACAGACCAAATCGCCGACCCTCAACTATTGGAGCACTTGGAAAATTTTTTCTGTCGACCTAACATCCTGATCATGGGCGACTTCAACGCACCAGGAATTAATTGGAATACCCTCCAGGCTTCAGGTCCAAAATCGACATTCGATTTTCGTTTGCTGAACAAAACATTAAGGGCGTCCCTCACACAACATGCAATGTTTCCAACAAGGACAAGTGAGGGACAAAGGGCATAGTGCTGGATCTGGTCTCTACGAAAACACCAGACAACGTAGACGAGGTCATCTCCATGCCGCCCCTTGGCCGAAATCAGTTGCTCAGATCTTCCGTCAGAGATCATCTGCTAAGTCCCACCAAGTCATTCCGCCCTTGCTTAGTGCTAGTGATGCCTTCATTACAGAGGAGTCAGGCAAAGCAGAAATTTTAAATTCGTTCTTTGCCAAGCATTTCACCATTGAAACTGATCCGATCCCTTTAATTCCTTCGTTGTCCGATGCTTCTCTTAGCTTCATTAATTTTTCTCCTGAATGTATTCAAAAACTGATAAGTCATCTTCCTTACTCTCACTCAGTAGGTACGTGCAATATCCCAAACTCTTTGATAAAACAGCAAAGAGATTTTCCTCCTCTGCTTAGCAAAATCTTTTCAGTATTTCTCGTAAATGGCTTCTTCCCTGACTATTGGAAAACTTCTATTATTATTCCAGTATTTAAGTCTGGCTGTCGTTCTGACGTACAGAACTATCGAAGTGTCCATAAAACACCCTCTCTCGCCAAAATCTTTGAAAAAATTATCGCCATAAAAATTACCGAATTTTGCATAGCCAATCAAGTTATTAGCCCTTCCCAGCATGGTTTTTTACCAGATCGCTCTTGTGAAACATGTCATCTGTCGTTTCTCGATCTACTTACCTCTCTTCGTAATGATCACCTATCTGTTGTCGTAATTTATTTTGATCTTAGTAAAGCCTTTGATAAAGTGCCACATAAAAGACTCTTGATTAAATTGGAAGCTATGGGAATTCGCAGTCCACTAATAGACTTTCTCAGGTCATACCTGTCTAATCGTAAACAAAAGGTTTTGGTGGGATCTTCATTTTCCAGTGAAAGTCCTATTGTGAGCGGTGTCCTACAAGGTACCGTTTTAGGTCCTCTTTTGTTCTTACTTTACATAAATGATATCTCAGCCGCAGTTAGACATTCTCAATCACTTATTTATGCCGATGATCTCAAATGTGTATATTCTTTCCATAAATCTACGAGCCTTCATTGCCTGGAGCAAATCCATGCTGACTTGCTTGCTCTCTCAGCTTGGAGCTCAAAATGGCTAATGGAATTCTCTCCGTCTAAATGTCGTTATATGTGTTTTGGACCTGATAGGCTACCCCAACCTGTGGTCTTTCAAGGAACACCTATGATTGCATGTACCACCATCAAGGATTTAGGTTTAAGCTACACTAGTAATCTTGATCTCTCGCCGCACGCTGACAGAATTACAGCCAAAGCTGCCCAGATTTGTGGCTGTATTTCTTACAATTTCTATCTTCCTGAAATTAAATTAAGGCTCTATCGTATGTTTGTACTTCCCATTCTCGAGTATTGTTGCCCATTCTTTGGTTTGATGAATGAAGCCAGTCGTTTAAAAATTGAAAATGTCCAAAGACGTTTTTCAAAAAAACTTTTGGATAGGGAACATCCCAATATCTCCTACTCAGATAGGTGCCAACTAACTAACCTAAAATTTTTATGGGTTCGAAGACTAGAAGCGGGCCTCTGTCTCCTCTTTCGCATTAATCATAGTTCAAATTTTCCTCGGATTTCAACACTTACCCCTAGTAGTCGCCCATACAATCTTCGCAACTCGTCTCTAATTATACCTCTTCCAGCGTCCTCCACCTCTAAGCGCTCCCTTTTTTCGCTTCCAGGTACACTTTCCTCTGGAATAACCTTCCAATAAATATAAGATCTTCAGAAAATCTACACACCTTTAAGAGAAGGCTACGCATTTATCTGAATACTGACTCGATTAAACTTTTATTTTCCTCATCCTTCCCAGACAACTTTTTCTATGACACTGAGAAAGGGCCACCGGGAATTTAGCATGCCGCTATTAAATTTCCGTATCTGTTCACGTTTCCTTTCTTTATGAGTAGTCTCGCTACCTAAGATCCCTCACCAGAAATGTTAATTATTCCAATTTTTTAGTTCATGCATCGTGCCCTCACAGAATGCGCGCCATCGACGCTCTTGGCGAAACCTTCTGTATTCGCCATATACTAGTAGTTTGGTCGCATCTCCCTTCCCCCCATGTTCCACCCATGTTCGGATGGACTCGGTTGAATGTAACCGACCGCATCTGGGTTCCTATCGCCTCGGGACTGATCTTCATGATGCCCTGACTGAATGCGCTCCATCGATGCTCTTGGCGAAGCCTTCTATATTAGCCATATACTAGTAATCTGGTCGCATCTCCTTTGCCCTATCCTCGGATGGACTCTGATGAATGTAACAGACCGCATCTGGGTTCTTGTCGCCTCGTGACTGGTTGTCATCATGCCCTTACAGAATGCGCTCCATCGGCGGTCTTGACAAAGCCTTCTATATTCGCCATATACTAGTAGTCTGGTCGCATCTCACCCCATGTTCGGATGGACTCGGTTGAATGAAACCGACCGCATCTGGGATCCTATCGCCTCGGGACTGATCTTCATGATGCCCTGACTGAATGCGCTCCATCGATGCTCTTGGCGAAGCCTTCTATATTAGCCATATACTAGTAATCTGGTCGCATCTCCTTTGCCCTATCCTCGGATGGACTCTGATGAATGTAACAGACCGCATCTGCGTTCTTGTCGCCTCGAGACTGGTTGTCATCGTGCCCTTACAGAATGTGGCCCATCGGCGGTCTTGGCAAAGCCTTCTATATTCGCCATATACTAGTAGTCTGGACGCATCTCCCCCCATGCTCGGATGGACTCGGTTGAATGAAACTGACCGCATCTGGGTTCCTATCGGCTTGAGACTGGTTTTCAATTTCGGCACTTATTTTTCTTATTCAAGGCGATACAGGCCAGTCCTGACCGACCCGCCTACGTACCATTTTATGAAATCCGTTAGACAATGCCATATACAGCTGACATTTATTTCGGCCATGTTGATGTCGAACTATATTCCATTTTGTACCGCCACATGCAGGCCAGTCCTCCCTGTTTTTTTCTGATGCTATTTTTCTGAGGGTTTTTTTTTCTCCTGTTAAATTACTACCATCATTTTTAAATTTTGCTTTGGAGTTTTTTTTTCACCCCTCATTTTTTTTCATTTTCATTTTGCTTAACGGACTTCTAACCTCAAAAACTATGCATTGCACTTTGTGCAGATTTTGCCTACATCGTCTAAAATTTTCATGTAAATTTATTTTTACTTGCTGTGATGGGACTCTGACGGGTCTTTGATAAAAATAATTGAATTGAATTGAATAGTGCTTATGTGGGATTATTCGTTATTCTCTATTTTGCACACTCCAGAACAAAAGAGGCGCAATGTTTGGCGGGGTGACTTCAATGACATGAGGGCAGACCTCTCTGGTCTCGACTGGGGCTCACTGTTTAGGGGGAATGCCAACTATGACTGGGAGTTGTTCAAGAATGTCCTTCTGCAGCTCATCACCAACCTCTGTCCACTGACTAGTGTAAGTCGGGACAAACGCCCTGGGTGGCCAAATAGCAACTCAATGAAAGAAGTCAACTTGAAGCACAAATTGTTGAGAAAATACTGTGCCACTGGGCAAGTTGAATATTTCAACACCTACAAGACACAGAGCAACAAACTGAGAAAAATGCTTATAAAAACGCGACGGGAATTTGAGGAGAAATTGCCACAAAAATCAACGCAGGACCCAAAATTACTCTACAGCTACCCCCGAAGAAATACAATTAACAGGCATCAAACCCCTTAATAAGGACTACTGATGGCGTTGAGATTGCTGACAGTAGGGATAAACTGCGTATTTTCACAGTTTTTTCAATCAGTTTACACAAACGAGACAAGGTTCCTTCCTCCCTCTGCAGAAGAACTGCAGACCCCAAGTGTCAGTGATATACTCTTCTCAGAAGGCATTGTCCGAAGAGAATTAGAGGCATTGAACGAATCGAAATCGCCAGGACTAGACGAGATTCCACCCAAGCTTCTCAGGGGACTTACAAGTGAGCTTTCTGTGCCTTTGTCGGTGCTCTTACAAACGTGATTTGACACTGGAACACTTCCTACCGATTGGAAGCTGGCGCATATTACTCCGATATGCAATGAAGGTAGCAGGGCATCGACAACTAATTACAGGCCCATAAGCTTGACACGCACTCCCCGCGAAATTATGGAAAGGATCATAAAGAGTGAATTGATGCATCTCCTGAAATTTCACGGCCAACATAGGGTCCGGAAAGGATGACCCTGCACGATACACTTTCTGCAATCCCTCCCGAGCTGGACCAGAGCTCTCGACGACAGGTACGCGGTCTACAGAGCTTTCATTGACTTTCAGAAGGCGTTCGACGCTGTGCCACATCGGAGAACGTTACACAAACTGAAAAAATTGGGATGAACGGCAACTTTCAGAGATGGATTGAAAACTTCCTTGTGGGTCGATACCAGGCTGTGTGAATCGGTCAAGGGAAATCAGATCCTGCTGTGATCGAGATTGGTGTTCCCAGGGTTCATTACTGGGACCTATTTTTTCCTCATAAACGTGGACGATTGTGAAAGAGCTGTTAACTGCTAAGCAGCAAGGTCCGCCGATGACGTGAAGATATGGAGTGTAATTCGGTTTCCTGCCGACGAAGACAAACTGCAGAGGGAGAGTGGTTGGGAGAGTGGTCAGACAGATGGCTCCTGCGGTCAAACGTTGGTAAAGGCAGCTTACTTCGCCTAATCGACACAGGCAGACTCGCCAGCACAAGGGACTATTTTCTGGGCGGTGCAGCCTTACAAAATATCCAAACCCAAGAGGACGCATTTTATTTTAAAGTTCTGGGGTACCAATTATGTTAACTAGCTGAACGGAAACTTGAGAAAGTCTCGAGGTTTATGTTGCACAGAAACCCATTTTGCATTACTTTTCTGTTTTCCATGCAAAGTAAATATGAAGCGTACCTACTTGGATTCAACCGGAGCACTTTCTACAAGCGTAATAAGCGGGACGTGCCGCATACTATGTCGCTGTTGATGGACTTGAGTGTTCTGTCCCATCAACATCATACGCGGTAGCAGATGATTCGCTTAAATGACAAATGCCTATTTTGTGTCCAGAAGTTCCTACGGGTAGGTTCTTTACGTGTGTAACTAAACAATGGGTATAGGGGCAGCTGACGAGGCGGTGAGCACAAACTCAGCAGGAGGCAATTTCTTCCGGCGGATTTGCAGGAATTCTGCCTTGACGAGCAATTGTCACTGTCGGTAGCTAAGAAGCTGTTTAATATACTGCGACCCTATCATCCAGACGTACCCAAGGACCCGCAGACGCATTTACGAACTCCCCGATCATGCATTAGCAAGCTCCTGAAGAACAGGTGCTATGTACATTTGGGCCTTGGACAAGATCTGCTGAACGAGCTGCGCCGTCGGCAGTCGACCAGAATACCGGAACTTTGCGCTTAATTGCACATTGACGGAATTAATATTTTTAAGGGTTTCAGTCAAAGCCTGTGGCCTATACTTAGTCGTATCAGCCGTCCGGTTATTGGTCAACCTTTCGTTGTCGTCATGTTCTCCGGTTCTGGCAAACCCAACGCCTTGGAGGATTTCTTGGCGGACTGCATGTCTGAATTGAAGGACCTCCTAAGTAGTGGTCTGCGTCTTCCGCAGATGGATAATCTTATCAGGGTGTTCCTCGAGAATGACATCTGCGACACGCTTGCCCGGTCCTATGTCATGCAGGTGAAAGCCCATAATGTCTACTACGGATACAACAGGTATGTTATTTCTTAAAAGTAACGGCAACTTCTTTAGGTGTTGTCATGAGGGCATGCCCCTAGCAAACCGCGTAACATTTCCAACGTATAGTGGGCACTTGCGGGACGACAGATCATTTAGATTGCGAAGTCAGGCGCCGCACCACAAGGGCATATCATTGTTCGAAGATTTGTCTATTGATATGGTTGCCTCGTTTCCAATAGATTACATGCACATTGTCTGTCTGGGTGTCATGCGTAAGTTGATACATTTATGGCGACTGTGAACCAACAGGTCATCCACCCAACTGAGCGTCACCGTCAAAACATGAAGTCAATGTTTGCCTGCTGAATTTTCATGCAAATGCCGACATTTTGACTGTCTTAAATACTGGAAGGCCGTTGAATATCGGCAATTTTTATTGTATATAGGTCAAATTGTTTTGTCTCCTTTTCTCGATGAATCAGGTTACAATAATGTTTTGCTCCTGTCCGTTGCCACTTATAAATTTTGTCACTCGACCTTGCATATATCTCACGTAGATTTTGTCCGCCTTTTGGTGAATAATTTTGTTTCTGCTTTTCCAGTTTTATATAACGATGCAAATGTTGTTTACAATGTCCATGCTCTTCTTCACATACCCGATGATGTCAGTCGGCTTGGAATTTTAGACCGGTTTTCTGCATGTGGAAATACTCGATCATTGCACCTAACTTTAAATCGGCAACCGATCTCATATCCAAGTCTATCGTGGTGTTCACCGAACACCAGCAATAGTTAAAATCCTCAAGAAAATAATTTATAACCAATAACTAGACCATCTCATAAGCGCCAACCGCATGCACCCCTCTCAACATGCATTTTTACCTAGAAAGTCATGTCAGTCCCGCCATCTCGCTTTTCTGGAATTCGTTTCTAGCTATAGAGATGATGGAAACACAGTAGCTTCAACATACTTCGATCTAAAAAAGGCCTTTGACAAAGTCCCTCTTAAAAGACTACTGATAAAGCGAAAAAGTCAAGGAATTCGGCCTCCCCTTCTTGATTTTCCCAAATCCTCTCTTCAAAACCGATATCAAGTGGTGTAAATTTGAAGCGTAGTCTCGGAACCATCCCCCATTGCCAGAGAGGTACTTCAGGGCACTATCCTACGTAGGTCCCCTTCTCTTTATCATATACAGTATCATATCAGTATCAGCTAAAACGTTTTTATATGCGGACGACCTGAAACTTGCATACGCATATAACGGGAATGCAGTAGACGATACTGACGGAACAATCGAAACCGATCTCAGAAAATTCAGCGAATGGAGTAGTCAGTGGCAAATGCCATCCTCATCTGCGCAGTGACATCATCTGATCTTTGGTCCATAAAAACTTCCTCACGAAATATTCCAGGATAATGAAAATTCGGAAGCCTAATCAATAAAAGACTTAGGCCTGAATTATACAAATGCCCTTGACTTATCGTCCCACATCCAAAATATATCATCGAAAGACACTCATATGTGCGGATTCATATGTTAAACTTTCCCTTTAAATGCACTAAAAATACAACTTTTCAAAATGTAAGTTTTACCTCTCCTAGATTATTGCTCAATTTTCTTCAGCATAATACCCTCAGACGGCCGAAAAAAACAAGAAGGCATTCAGAGACGTTTTACTAGATCTTTGTCCAGAAGTGATGGCACCCAGGGTTCATACTAAGAACTCTATCATAAATGCGGTCTTCGAGCCCTCTGGAACAGAAGACTCCAAAATGGTCTAAACTTCCTATCAAAGGTCACCCATGACCGAGATATTCGCAAAATGAATTCACTAACAAACAAAAACGTCCCCAGAAACGCCAGAAACAGCGAAGATATTATAAGGATTCCCAAATTCACAAAGTCCCAAAGGTCAAATGTCTACTTCATAAGATCTGTCAGTATCTGGAATGCTCTTCCAAGTTCTATCCGGAAAAGGCGAGACCTAATCGAGCTTTTTTTAAAAAAACGAATAAATCCCTTTCAAATAACAATACACATTTACATCTGAATAAGATAGGACATTTTTCAGGTCAATTCTTCGATATAGAATTGGGTCCAAAAGTGCTCTGCTGATGCCAGCCGCTTGAATAATACCGGAACATGGCACTAAAAGCAAGCAACTTTATGAAAGACAGCATCACCGATAACCATAGGACAGATGGTGATATTCTTTCTTTCGGTCCTTCCTCGTTTCCATCAGCTAAGTCATCTGACAGTAAATATCCCTTAAGGAGCTAATAATAACATCCCTTTCGATAAAACCCAGCATATTTGTTGTGCGGAAGTCGATATTAAGGCCATATCAAACATAAATACAACTATATTAGACCATAATAAACAGTCGACCACTACTCCTATAATGTCACCTCGAAAATAAGTTCAAGGTCAGGCTGATATCAAAGTTTTTAATTTCCATGAAGGACATATTATTAATGCCAACAGAATCTACCAAATTGCGTAGTCTAATTTTTACATTGTACATATCGTTCTTTTTTAAGAAATTCTGCGATTATTTTGCCTTGGAACTCGGGTTTTTTAACTTACAACAAACTCTCCCATCGCGCTCTATTGGCTGATCAGACACCCCAAACAAACTAAATCAAATTGCATTCGAAATGGATGAGTTTGCTTTAGGTTTTTTTCCCGTGTTCAAAGAGGAATTACAGTGCCCAAGGGGCGCTATAATAAACGTATTCTATTTCCGTTTAAATCCCTTTTGCGAAACCTTCGTAACTGCATAAAAGGGCCATCTGACACCGCCGCACAGGTGTTCAGACAGTACAGTGAGAAACGTCTGCCTGAGTTGCTAGCATCCTCCACGTTGTTGGACGACGATAAGGGGGTCGAACGGCCGTTGCAGTTACCCCGTGCATCGACCGCAATCTTACATAACGGGCATGTTTTGTCCACGGACGAGCCCAGTAATGTGGTTCTCTTCGGCGGTAGACCGGTACGCAGTGACATCTGTGTCGGCCACCGAATTACAGTACCGCTCGTTCATAGATTTCCGAGACTTGTTTACAAGGCCTATGTCCGCTTCCACGTTTCATATGCTTAAAGCCTCCGTCTTGATGGACTCTTCCACGACTGCTGCCCTTTCGGACATCGTATGTAAATACGTTCCCTTTAAAACTTGCGATGAATTTTTCCTTGTTCCCCCTTGCATACCTATGGTCAAAAAGGACTTTTCTGTCATCTTTTTACACATTGTTCATGTACACTAGCATATTTACTAAGAATTTTCTAAGTACGCGTTCTGCCGAGTGCATGACTGGAATTGAACACTATCCCGAAGATATACTGAATCGTTGAGATCATGAACGAAAATACGGTCGCTGCCATCGCGAGCTCTTAGTTCTTTGACAAGAACTTTGCAATATGACCGTGGTTTGACAGACAGCGCACAAGACTTTTAGAGAGGAACGAACGCCCGCCATAGGGCGTTAAAGTCCATCCAGTGAGGGTTTGGAAAGAAAACCTCACTCTGGAGAAGGCACACCGTGTGGTACATAGAGCGGAAGACACGGACCACCTCTCCAGTACGGACCCCAAGGAATTGGGGAGGGGCTTCGGGAGAAATCAGGCGCAGCATACATTTTATATCTTCCTGTAGGTATGCCTGTCAGATGACATCTGACGACGACAATGCAGACGACGACGACGACGCACACGATCGTTCAAGGCAGTCAGAAAGGTGGCTATTTGGCTGGCCCAAACCGCCACACATACGTCAGTAAAAATCACTTCCTCGAACAAGCTGTAGGTCCATAGCCTATGAAAACATACTTCGTATTCCAGACGCAGGCAGAAGACGTATCCCGGTTTTAATATTGGCAACACACGAGTAAGCAAGTCCAAACATTATGTTTTCTCCAGACTGTCACCGAACACACACGAGTCATCAAAATCTATGCAGGCGGATTTAGCTGCCATATTGTGAGCCATTTCTCCTTCAGGTCGACATTTAATTAGTAGGAGAACGGATTCCTTCACCCAGCAGATGGTAGCGTTGCTTAATGAGATGCACCAACTAAAGGTGATTGTTGCTGAAAGTTTGAGCCTCCTTCAGCAATCCGCGGTGAACAATCTGCGAACATCTCCAATGTGTCTGCCTTTGTGCACCACTTAGGCATGTGAAGACTTCGTCGCTAGACTGAGTGCTGAGCCACAGTTTAGAGAAGAGGTGGTACGTATATATGCAAATCAATTAACTATTTCTGTCTAGCAGGTTAAATAGCTTACTATTGTGGAGGGCCGCACTGAAAAGGAGTTATAATAATAATTTTATTTAATGCCAGTTTACAGGCGTTGTCAGGTGAAGCGTTAGACACAAATCCGATCAGCAGTGAAAAAACACATGTGAAAAAGGAAAAAAATATAGTTGCTGGTGGTTTTTATGGTTTGGAGAATTCAGGAGAAAAAAACTGCTGACGACAAACTTTCGACCGTCAAGAAGGGAGGGGTTGCACGGTATCGGAGATTATCAGACGCCAATTCCTATCATGAAGTTGGGGATAGTCAAAGTAGAGGCGTTGAAGAGAAGCTGTCGCTGATGGCCAACTAAAGTGTACCTGGTGAGGCCGGCCATAGTGTTCAGCGACCACAAACGCCATCGCCACTTTACAGTCGATCAGTGGATTCAGCACCCTAATTTTGTGGGAGCCTTTCTGAATGCAAAAATCAAGTAATAGTTCTTTTAAATAAAGGATAATTTTGCAGAGTTTTCACACTCATGGGTAGTTTATTCCAAATAGCAATTGCATTTACAGAAAAGGATCGACGATATTTAACAGTACGTGCCAGAGGAAGAAATAAAAAGACCTTACGGTGACTGTTACGTCGTGGGTGGATATGATGTCTTAAAGAGGTGAGTGGGTTAAATGTGTGATTATATAAGAGTTTAAATAGCAAAAATAGTCCCTTTTGTAATCTACGGAACCATAAAGGATCGAGGCCCGTAAGCCGGCAACGTTCTTGGTAAGACAAATGTCGGTGTTCCGCGGCTACAATTCTCTTGGTAAAAAAGTGTTGAACGGATTCTATTTTCTTCCGCTCAGTAGCACGCATGAGGATAAATAAAAACGAACAGTATTCCAGGCCATGTCTAACGTACATGTTGTAAAGGCGCATTCTAATGTCTTTAATTTTAAAGTTTCGGAGGATAAACCCGGTCGTTTTACGTGCTTTGGAGACTATCAAGGCACAGTGCTCCGAGAGACTGAGACTCTTACAGAATGATACGCCCAGGGTTTATCCGACATCTTCTGAGTGCTCTGTTAGGACCGCCCTTGAGCCTCAACTTCTGTTGGATAGTTCTACAGAAGAACGCTCGTTCTCTGGTTCTCCGTTGTACCCCATTCTTAGCCGTATATCTATTTCTTTATGACACTGCAGAGGCCATTCGACAAAATACATTATTTAGTGACTGCTCGGAGGAGCTAGCTGGAAGATTTGCAATCGATTGGTTTTACGAGTCAAGAGACCGGTATGGCAGCAGACAAGTCGCCGTGACAGCATCGGGAAAGTACATTTATCATATTTACTTTGCTCTCAACAATGCACTTACGTGTCCAAAGGGGCCACTGATGTCGAACTACTTCAAACATCATCTCCGTCCAAGGACACTGTAAGTCCGATTGTAAAACTGTACGTTAATGTTAACATAAACACCTTGTTCCCAATTAATGAAATATTAGATCATAAGGGTTATATTAAATGCCATAGGAAGGGTTTGAGTGATAGGAGGGAACATATTTGCGTTTCGTAATGTCATTACAAGCAATTGTTTGAGTAGTACAATTTTTCTTCGCATTTTAAGGGTTTATGCAATATCCCGTTGATACCCGTACAGTTGATCACGAAATGACCATTTTTAAACAATGCGATCCTTTTCTTTAATTTGCTGACTCTTAAATTTATACTATCATAGAAGTTATGTTTTTAGGTGGCAGATTATTCTTTATTCCAGCAAAACTTCTGCGACGACAAAATTATAGTAGCAAACTGTTGTCATCGTTGAAAGTGTTAACACAATTATTTATCGCGTATTTTAAATCGCGCGGTATTTCACTGTGTCCTTTTACAGTTCGGCTGTCTAGTTTAACTACCTTTTATTTATTGTTTTAACACTTCCTTTACTGTTCTCTCTTTCTAGGGAACTGCGACAGATAACAAACACTTTACTGATAATTTCTGTGATCGTACACATTTTCCTTATATTTTAATACTTTGTATGTTGCCAATAAACTGCTTTTTCTCACTTGATTGGGTTCATTGTCCGATAGCGTTATGGAGAGGGTTAGGCGCGGATGCGCTAGGACGTCTACAGACGCTTGGGTCACATGAGAGGATGCCGATCTACGATGCGCCATACGTGATACATTATAATGAGGACAACAAAGTCGTTATCTGTGGAAGGAGCAGGAAAAGGTGGAAGGGAGACGTCCCGCTGTGCATTGTTTTCGCGTGAGAGAGCAATAGGGGGCAGGAGCGTCGTTAACTCAGCCACAGCTCCTTATCGTCACCTAAAGTCCCGTGGGGTTTAAGGGGGTTCGGCAGGGCTGGTGCTATCAGGGAATTGACCCTGATGGGTACTTAATAAAATTTTGTTTATTTGTTTTAAAATTTAAGACAATTGGAAGATATTATTTTTAGTAGTTTTTTTTTGACAGACCTAGAAATTTAACCCCTGTTTTATGCTTTCATTTCCTTAAATATAGGAATATTCACTCAGAACTACCAGTTGCCATTTCCTTTTAAGTTCTGCTAGTCCGTGCTTGTTGACTACCAGTTGTTATCCAAAGAAAGGCATTCAATGTTAACGTGAAGTAGGTGGTTTAATAGGATGCGAAGGGGGAAACGGTATATAATAAAAGAAAATAAGAAAGTTTGGGCACTGTGCGATGCGAATTTCGTGAATGAATCTGTACGTAACATTGTCGTCGTTTCCCGGATATAATGAACACTCGATGTATACTAGATACCCATTTATCGCGAAAAACCAAAGCCTACTCGACCTACCAATATCACATAATCCATATCTACTCGACATCACGCAGATGCACACATGCTAAATGGACGGCCATAGGCGTTATCACTAAAACCGAATATGTAAGTGTTGCCGATGTTACCTTTTTGAAACTTTGCGGATGATCTTAAAATATATGCTACAGGTGCATTTCTGAGCACTCTCAGACTGCTTATTTGTCCTTACAATGCTCTTGGCTGTTTTTCTGCCCGCTGATTTATTTCCGGTTATTCCCAACCATGTCTTGTTTTTAGTGTCTCTCTGTTTTATTCAAAAGTTCATTTCCGCCATTCTTTACGCTTTTTCTCGAAAAATCTAGTCTTTGGTAACTGTCATGCAGCTTAGTTGTCACCGCCTGTTCACGTCCTCGACACCCTTGGGTCACTCCATTAACGTAAACACATCACAGTCGTTTCAAATTTAAGTGCTGGTTCTGCATAAAAGCGCTGAAACAGAAAGACATATTTGATTTCAAAACAAAGTCTACGTTCGACCTTAAACTTTAAGGCATGCGATGCAGTACTTTTACTTTACCCACTGTCAGGCGCGAAGGACGGTTGCTCGTTGCCCGTTCACAACGTACGTGTTTTTTTGTCTCGGTATCAACTGTTGAGTCATATAGGGTTTGAAAACCTGGAGTCTCAGAATATGTGTTATTTATAACATATTTTACTTCTAGTGTTTCAACCGACTTTTAATTTTGGTATCTACCGGCTTACAGGGTAATTTTTAGCCTATGTTTACCCGTGATAGCATTCTAGTTGCCCAGGGCTAGCCCGGTCGAGAGCTAGTCTTGCGATTGGCTGACTCTTTTCGATTATTTCTCCGCGCAGAAATTCCTTTGTGTGACTGGCACCACACACGCACCGTTAGCCAATTAAATTACTATTTCTGCGCTAGCCCGCAAATCAAACGGGCTAGCAACTTTTTAGCCCTGGGCGCCTAAACTCATTCAGGGTTCGAGGGTCGCCTTCATTTCAAACTATCTAATTGTTTCTGCCCATTATTAGTTAACTGAATGAGAGAAGGCTGTTCAAAAGAGTGCAGATTAGGTATAAGATGGGGGTGTATCCCAACCCCTGTCGCATTGTATTTTGTAGACCAAAGATATGCCTCCCGACAAAATCACACTCCATAGGGCTAGCCTATACGGTCTGTCTGTCTCCAGTTTTGTGATTTACTGACTCTTGTTGGTAGTCCCATTAGGTATAATCCCCCCTACAACCCCGTCAAGTAATTGGTATCAGAGGCCAGCATTATCACTAGTCGCACACAAACCGGAAATCTGGACCGCTAGTGTAGGGCCAGACAGGAGCTAGTACAATGCTATCAGGTTCTAAGGCGAATGCTTACAGCCTCCGAGGGTAAACATCAGATGGCGAAATTCCGGAAGTAAAAGTTATTTGACAGCACCAGTACACAGCTCTCAAAGTCTGCATCTGATTGAGGTAATCCAGGGCGCGACTAAAACATCACCGGCCATTTTTGGCTTTTCGATTTTGTGTATAGGGGTTTCTTTCTTATGCCCCTAATAGCATTGCACCTGCACAAAACTGGCTCTTATCGTCGGTTTGTGGCTACTTTTGTGACTGCCTGGCTTTTGTCAGCGGTGCTTGCAGGCACAATCCTCCCAGCAGTACTTTCGCCTGACTGACGTCAGAAGTCACGTCGCGTCAACCAACCGGATAATCAGCCGCACATAAGCAACCAAATTTGAGCTACTAGTTTGGGGCTGCTCAGATGCCAGTACATTGTTGTCGGTGTGTACCCCGTAACCGAAGTCTTTTTGGGCATCGCTTCTGTTTAGGATGTCAACATTTATTCCAGTGGTGTGCATTAT
This sequence comes from Spirometra erinaceieuropaei, assembly GCA_902702965.1. Lineage (NCBI taxonomy): Eukaryota > Metazoa > Platyhelminthes > Cestoda > Diphyllobothriidea > Diphyllobothriidae > Spirometra > Spirometra erinaceieuropaei. The sequence goes on from CACRXP010000663.1 coordinate 146,013, forward strand.
CTTACTTTGTTTCTAATGACAGAGCTGACCTGTCATCCGCCTAACTGTTCCCATTATTTCGTTTTGAGGTTCTGACGCTGTTATGATTGCTTATTCTGTTACGATAAACGTAATACAACCCAGTAAATGATACCTCGGATACATCGCCTGACTAAAATGAAAACTACAGTAGGATTTTTGAAGGCTGCCAGGAAGCAAGGAATGAAGACGTCGCAATATTGCTGAATTATGACAAGGGGATAACCTCCGTTTCTGTATTGACTCAACCATACTACGTCAAGGCGTTTTCCAAAATCCCGAATAAATTACAGGACACAGTATCGGGAAGCCTTATAGCTGGGAGTGACCCTCTCGGGGATAGCTGCCTTCCAGGAAGGCACAAGTATGTACCATTCGCGAGGACCTGCAAAGCGTACCTTGTGACTCCTTGTGAAAGTCGCCTTATCACCAGATTAATGTTACGCACTGACTTGCTATCATCGGTTCGACGGAACGGTCACCATCTGTCCACATTCAGTCAGGCAACCCACTAGAAAAGTGCGCGATAGGGCGCTTTGTTCTGAACATTCCATCCGACTGTCTAAGAACAACAGAGCCTCATTTATTTACTATAAAAACATGCCTCCAGCACTATCTGCAAACATCCACCGGCTGTGTTCTGAAAATTGTCACGTAGTCACTCGAATTCACCACATGTTGTTCACTTTAGAGCTTCTCGTTTTGATGCCTCGTAGCCGGTCAATGTGGTCTTAAAGGCAATCGTATTTTCATCTACACACATGAGCCATCCTTTCGAAAGCCTCAAGAACCATCCAGCATAATTGATGTTCTGAAGAAAACTAAACTGTTCAGCCCCAACATAAGGAGTCAATGACACATGGTTGTCATTAAATTTGGTAGTTCACGTTGCAGCCAAGTGAACTTATTTCTGTAATGAATCCATTAACTAAAGAGCTCTTTGACTTTCTTGCCTTAATAACCCATACATATCCCAACGGTAACTGTTCCACAAAGTGCATCCTGTAAGCTAAAGAAAAGATGGTCTGAAATGTTCGAAATATTTAATGAACTGAAGCAGTAAATTTTCTCATACGAAAAACGTACTTAGCGCAGAGACGCTTTTATCCATCACGATGATACTTTTCCTCGTGGAGTTTGATACAGCCTTTGGTTCGATCGACAACAGTGCCAATTAGAGGGTCATGGAGACTGAAGGTATGTCTCCAAAACTAGTGAAATTAATTAAGACATGTTCTAAGCTAACTGATAGGATGCTTCGAGAAGAGCGAGAACTTTGACAGCAAAGCTTCGTGTTCTCGTCAACTTTTTCGCGTTGAACCGTGGCCGTGTAATAATAATGATAATAATTGTATTTAGTGCCAGGTTACAGACATTGTTAGGGAAGCGTTAAACACAAATCCGACCAGCAGAGAAAAAACTGCTGTCGAAAAGAAATAAAAATAAAGTTGATGGTGGTTTTTATAGTTTTGAGAGTTCAGGAGAAAAAAACAGCTGACCACAAAATACTGACAGTGAAGAAGGGAGGGGTTGCACTGTATTGGATATGATCAGTCGCCAATTCTTTTTATGAAGTTGGGGCTGGTCCAAACAGAAGCGCCAAAGAACAGCTGCCACTGTTGGCTAACAAAAATTGTCCCTGGTGAGACCGGCCATTTGGAGAGTTCATTCGCCAGATTAATTTAAATTAATTTATTAAATGCCAGCTTACAGGCATTGTCAAGGGAAGCGATTAAACACAAATCCGACCAGCAGTGAAAAAAACTCCTGAGTTTAAGGGATAAAAATATAGTTGATGGTGGTTTTTATGGTTTGGAGGGCTCAGGAGAAAAAACTGCCGGCGGTGGTAGAATATCGACCGTCAAGAAGGGGGGAGGTTGCACGGTATCGGAAATTATCGGCCGTCAATTCCTTTCATGAAGTTGGGGATGGTCAAAGTAGAGGCGTTGAGGAACAGCTGGTGAGACCGGCCATAGTGTTCAGAGACCACAAACGCCATCGCTACAGTATAGTCGATCAGTGGATTCAGCACCCAAAAGTTGTGGGAGTTTTTCTGAATGCAAAAATCGAGTAATCGTTCCCTTAAATAAAGGATAATTCTGGGTAGTTTATTCCAAATAGCAATTGGACTTACAGAAAAGAACTGACGATATTTAACGGTATGTGCCAGAGGAAGGAATAAAAAGACCTCACGGTGACTGTTACGTCGGGGGTGGGCATGATGTCTTAAAGTAGTGAGTGGGTTAAAGGTGCCAATATCTAAAAGCTTAAACAGCAAAAATGGTGCCTTTTGTAATCTACGAAACCATAAAAGATCAAGGCCTGTAAGCCGGCAACGTTCTTGGTAGGACGAATGTCCGTGTTCCGGGGTTAAAACTCTCTTGGTAAAAAACTTTTGGACGGATTCTATCTTTTTCCACTCAGCAGCACGCATGGGGGTAAATAAAAACGAACGGTATTCCAGGCCAGGTCGAACGTACATGGTATATGAAGGACATCGTCTTCATAGGAATCCCTTGGGCGAAACGCAGCCCGATCTTAACTAGTAGTCGTTTCTTCCCTCAAGTACGGTTTAGAACTGAACGGTGGACAGGCCAGCCCTCAATGCCACGGAGGCCTCCGTGAATTGCTACTACCGGCGGACTACGTCCCGAACGCGAAACGTCATCGCTGGTCAGCGACACCTTCTGCAGTCGATGTGATAGAAAGTCACTACCTCCGATGGCTTGCTCACGCAGTCCGTCAACTCGAAATACAGCTCGTCCTTGACCTATGGTTCACGCAGACGGTCTCATGACGGTCAATAGCCAGTAATTGATGAGCGTTGTCGACAGGACAGGACATTAGAATTAACATTTGCGGCTTGTGAGCCGTCATCAGCCAGTGATGCCCCAACCCCACGCAGCAGTTCTTGATTATTGACTACAACTCATCGTGTGACCACCTGCGTGGACTCTAGGTCATCCTCTTAAAAACAAAACGGGAACGCTGATTTCCATTCTGCAGCTTTCTTGTCCCATTTATGTCCATCGCATATCTTATTCAGATAATAGCTTTATTGCATTATAAGAGGTACTTGTGTCAATCATTTGACGGACGTGTCGCTTACCGAGTGCATTGCTCCTCCGGACGTCGACGGTGGAAACTTACATCTAAAAATCGATAACTAAACAACTTCCACCCATATCGACAGTGTTTTACGCACACAGTATGGAGCCTAGGCGAACAGCTTCTTACTCTCCTGGCAGTTGCCACTGACGCGCCAGTAGAAGTAGACGGTTTGCGTTACCAAGTGCATACAGTTTCGCCAGCATCTGCGCTGTTTGTTGCAGTGGAAGTTATGATACTGTACGACTTTTTGCCTTCGGTGAACTCCGTCGTCGATGACGCCAACTGGTGAGTAGAAGTACCAGATGCGTGCGTGCGATAACCACTGGTTTGCGAACCAGGCCTTTTATACCGGTCTGCTATGTTACTCTACACCGAAACTGAGGCTACATGAGTGTGGCATGCTTTAGTCAAAGGCCTTTGTCACCCTATTCCATCTTAGGTTGGCCTGACTCGGACTTACTACTGAGGGGAAGAGTGAGGCCGATACGGCTCGGACTCAGGGCATGTCCCTCTTACCATGAAAATCTGACGCCCATTACGGTCATTAAAACGCTATAAAATTATTGGAGCGGGAGTTGATCTGACTGCAGTTGCTCTCCACTTATGTGACCTTGATGGGAGCCCCAAGTCCTTCCGGAATCTAGTTCGTGTCTGTGGCGACCAGCATGTGGGTGACAGATCCATTTTCAGTCCTCTCGATCTCGTTTTGTTACTGGTACCTGGCAAGTGTGGACAGAGAAGGAGAGAGCACGGTAGGCGCGGTGCACGCTTTCATCACTATAAAACGATTCACATGCAAGTCACTACTGTACTCTCGGAATTGCGGGGGTCCTTATCAATTACAATGGGTGAATTATCAGTATGCAGCTTAAAGTTGCCCCAAGGGGGCTGTATACCTGCAGAACCAGCCGCCACAAGGAGCATCTTTGGGAACTTCGAAATTACGATTTCTACTTGTAGGACCAACCCAGTCGTTTTATTTTCCCAATGAGCCCGACCGGCCAACTTTGCTTCGCACAAGAAAGCTGTGCTACCCTTAGTGGTTTTTCGTTGTTTCCCCACCGCTAAGTTCCAGTGCACTTGATGAACTGACTTTTGTCTTAAAGGCTACAAACTGAGGTGTTTTTCAAAGCCCTTCAACTTGGTTACGTAAAACAGACAACCTTTTATGATGTATCTTGTCAGGCATCACTCGTGACCAGGAATACTATCAATCAGCCAAGTGGTTCAAAAAATATTTCGATTGTTCCAACTTTGCCGTCTTTTTCCCCTGTAGATGCTGTCGAACCCAAAGAAACAGCTCTACATCAGTATAGTTAACTTTCTTGCAAGCGAACTTTCCAATACTGACTATACTGAGGACACAATCGAAAGCCTTGAAGGTAGATTCATCGACTGTTTTCCTATTGGGCCTTCATCTTATCATGTCTAGTTGCGAAACAGTGTTTGGAGAGTGCGTTTCACCTTTCCGACCAACAGGATGGCAAGACTGACAATCTTCTCACAGTCTACGAACGAGGCCTCAAAGTGATACACATGCATTTATTTGACCCAAGTCTTATAGGCTGCCCTCTCTTCTCCCTCCCCCCAAACTGCCCAGACTACAGCAGAGGTTAGTCCCGAAAATAAGGCTGTTGCGGAAAGCCTGAAGACGCAGGGTTAGTTTGCATCGTTAAAACTACTGCCAGCGTCATTTAGGCAATCACTGTATGACAGAGGAGAAATTCCACGAAGCAGTAACATGCTACTCAAAGGCAATCGAGTTGGATCCCCACAACGCTGTATACTTTTGCAATCGGTAGGTTGTGTTCTAAAGGCCTTGAAACAGCGAACAGAAGCATTTTAAATGTGGAGCTCCTCCCTTGCCCTGACTGTCTGCCCCTTCTAGCCATGCGTTTTTGGGTTTGGGTCAGGCGCCAAGGGAAGTCGAGAACCTTTGAACGCACGAAATATTGGCTTTTGCGGCCATGAAGGGCAGTATGGGTTGTGGGATTTCTTACCTAGTGCAGAATTTTGGATTTAGGGAACTCTCACAGTCAGACAACTTGTGCACCAGATGGAGTCGCGCGTGTCCCAACCGTCGTTCTGGACTCGCAAGGCGAGCCGCATATAAACCAATGAGGCGGTGGCTACTTATTATAATTAAGTACTAAAGCGCGTCTCGTCGTTTCTCCGCGGATTGTTTGGGTTTGCCAAAGCAGCTGTTTTATTTTTATTTGAGCTTAGCATTTGAAAACGCAAACTCCGATTAGAACACTTTGCAGTCACAGGACTGCCCAGACTAGCTCTCTACAAAAGCGTGGGGCGGACGCGCCTCTGCTGCGACCGATGAGCGGAAGGGTCTAGTGCTGCCTAGGCACCCCGTAAATGGCCCAAGCTGCCCCTGCTATAATCCATCATCTGATTCCTGAATCTCAGATAGAAACTATAGTAGGTTGGCGTCTAATGATGTAGTGTCTACCACCACCACCACCACCACCACCACCACCACCACCACCACCACCACCACCACCACCACCACCACCACCACCACCACCACCACCACCACCGCCGCCGCCACCACCACCAGCACCACCACCGCCACCACCACCACCACCACCACCCTGAAGAGTCCGCTTCAAACAGCCTCCAATGAGTCAGGGTGAGGTGCCTCAAACATAGCAACCGCTCTGCCAACTATCCATCTGACCTGTAACTGAGTGAGCAGTAGAGTGTGCGACCACTGCAAACAGCCGACCTAAAACATGCCTTACCACCACTTTGCAGGGCTGCAGCTTACAGCCGACTGAACAATCATGACGAATCAATCAGAGACTGCGAGCGCGCAGTCGCCATCGATGCAAACTACAGTAAAGCCTACGGTCGCATGGGGTAGGTGTTTTTTTGTCCATCCAATTTGTCAACAAGATTGGCTTACTCCAATAAGGGCAACATCCCCAAGGCCATTGATTGCTATAAAAAGGCCATCAGTCTGGATCCGAATAATCGGAATTTCCAGGAGAATTTGTCAATCGCGGAGGCCAGGCTGCGAGACTCCAACGCCGGAAGCGGACCACAGGTGGGATTCGGAGGTCCCGGTGGGCTCGATCTGGGAGCCCTGTTCTCCAGTCCAGCCATACAAGATCTGGCGCGCCAGTTTGTGTCCGATCCAAATCTACAGAATACGTGAGTTTATGTGAATTTTGGTCTAACGTGTGGCTCCTACGATGCATTTTTAAAGGCTGAAGACTTTTTAGCAAAGATGTGCCACCCTGGAATCCTAACTTTTGCCACCGATGTTGTGGGCCACTAAACTCTCTGTCTACGGCTGTCAAATTTGATTTTTTACATTCAACTGACTGTGGGATTCGGATCCACTGCAACAAAGACAAGGCTTGAGTGTGACCAAAGCTATAACCACGTGAGCAATGAAGTCTCGGCCGGTAGTGTCGGTTTTTCCCTCAGTTACGTCAAGTCGCCCGCTCAACCCCACCCATTGTGATATAATAGGTTGGCTGCCCAAGCAGGTTTTCCCAGGCGATCAACGTAGAATCCACCAGATGACTGCTGTACTCGTTTTCTAAGTCTGCTCTGGGGCCGAACCACAATTTCTTTGGTTACGGTCGACACTCCGTTTTTATTGACGCTGAAGTTCGAGATAGTGAACTGAAATCTAGGGTCGCGTTATCCTATTGGTTCCCCCCCCCCCCCGACAGCAGAAACTATTTGCCGGAGAATAAACAACTACTGGACCGCCATCAGTAGTTCGGATGTTGTATTCGTTGAATAGCAGGGCTGATAGTCAAACATGTGCTGCTGGATGCCTCCTTAAACGACTCCGAACTCACGGTTGACGTTGGTCGTTCGACCCTACAAAAGTACAGTTAGGCACGGGAATATGGACTTATCATATTACAGGTAGCCCTGTCTGAAAGTCCAGAGGGGTTAAGTTTAGGGCCAGATTTATTAGGGTTATTGCTAGGTCTGCGGTTAGGCCCGGGAGCGTTAGGGTTAAAGTTGGGCGCGAGAATAGCAACCCCGCTGGAATTTAAAGCGAGGTCGTCTGTAGTACTGAGGGTTCATATTCCCATGTCCGACTGGCCTTTCGGCCGCCCTTTCCGACGATGTCCATCGTGTGCTCCGCAGCAGATGGGGACAGGGACGGTGACCTGCGTGTGAAATACCTTATAGAAGTACTTGACTTGTGAAGCATCTACCCCACTCTCCCGTCTCCCACCTGGGGCCAGCGTTATTATACAGTCAAGAAGACCGGAGGCAGCCGGCACGGCGAAAACCCGCATCTAGGCGTACCAGCACACCCCCTGGTCCACAACGTACACTGACCATGATTTTTCGGATCAACTCGCATCCCAACTGGCGCAGCGTGGGTCTCCAATTGGGCCTGTCGTCACAGTCTCAATTTGGGCAACCTCAATAAGGCCTGTCAAGCACCGGTCTCTTCCCCGTGTTAGTCTAACGCATCTACCCCGCGACCCGTTTTAGGAACACTGTGTCCGACCAAAAGCACTGACGTCAACCAACCGCCCAAGAGATTTGGTGCACTTCGTTTCAGAGACAACACCCACGCTGCTACTAGAGCACAACTTACTGCTCAGCCATGCAAAGATCGCCAAAGATCTGTCTGTCTTCGGCAAGGATTTTTCTATCTTCGGCTGGACATCAAAGCCTCAATGCAGTGTCAAGTGTTGTATCTGATGCCTGCGGAGTCGTGTCTTCTGCTATTTGATGGGTCTCACTGGTAGCGCAGCCTAAGTCATCGTTGCCTTTAGCCTTCAATCCTTTCGTTTGGACGCCGGGTTGGATGTGAGCAGAAGAACTAGACTTGGTCCTGAAAGGCTGCCCCAGGGTGCTCTCTAGATTGCAAACCTGCGCAAACCGGTTTAGAATGTGCGGGTCAGACTGTTGTGTCATGGACCTTTCAGAAAGTTACTCCTTCAGCTCTCTTCTTGTAGATGATTTAAACTGGGGTGAGCGCATGTCGAGGGAAGTGATGTTCGAGGAGTGGTGTTCACCTACTTAGCCCACTTGCGGAGCGAAAAGGGGCTTTCTCTTTTTCCTTAGAGTTCTGGTTCAACTTCATCGCGGGCAGTCAATGATCGAGAGATACTACTAACAACGAGTGATTATTGTCTGATTGACTGTCGTCATCGGACCAGGACCCTGATCCGGATCTTGAGCCTGTCGGTCTTAGGGTATGACTGACTGTAGAGAACAAATCGCCCAAAAGCAGCTGTTTAAATCTCCCTTGACCCTGTCGTTAATGATTCCCAATATACATTCATTGCCTCAATTCTGCAAGCTCGCGCCTGTTCAGCAGTCAACAGGACCCTGGATCTAAAGTGTTTTCAAATAACTTATGATCTACGCCAAATTTTCTAGGTATTTTGCGAGTCAGGTATGAGAATCAGTAACGACCTGAACCAAGGTCCATCCTCACATGTCGAAATCTTTAGGCGTGGTCACAAGTAAAGAGAATAGTTGAGTAGATTTGGAATGCCGGTACATAACGGAAATCCCCTCTGCTTTAGTCTGCAGGCCATTGTAGGCGGGCACTCCATAGCATAGTATATTAAGGGTAGTAGGCGTTGCCCCTGATGACCCTATCGAAAACGGTACATACAATATTTGCGTCAAACACGCGTTACTAAAATGGTACCAGTAACGTATTCGTCTAGATAAAATATTTTTAGTGTTGAACCGTGAAGGTTATGGCAGACGGTCCTTTCCATGTACATTTGAAATTATAAGTGCGATTATGTACAATCAGCACAAAATGTAGTTTGGGGGAACAATGTGCATCAAACGTGCAGGGATGCGTCCACCTCGCCATCATGCTTCCCAACACTTTCTGAAGTACATGTAGTGTTGTGAGCAATGCTAACGGAGAATTCGCATTGTATATATGCCGTAAAATCAATTTTTATGGTTATAAAATATGTAGCTTTCATGTGATTTCGAACATGTGACGTCTCGCGATTTGCATCAACGATTTTGGGGGATTTTCTGGTCAGCCTACTCATTTTAATGCCTCTATTCACAGGGTCTCATCGATGATGCAGGGAATACTGGGGGGTGGCGGTGCTGCAGCCTCCGGCGCCACTGGTGGTAGAGCGGACACTGCACCGAACGGTGGCTCCGATGGACCTCCTCCTCCAACCAATCCGAGTGCCGCTACCAATGCGAACACCACTGGAGCGCCTCTGGACAACCTCCTTCGCATGTAAGTCCTTTTGTCAGAAATCCCAGTTGTACCTGGACAGCTGTCAGCTGTCTTCGTCGAAGGAATACTTTGGTGGGGTTCTAAAGCTGACTATCGTGCGGCATGACCCTGTAGTATTTCAGACACGCCTCCTTTTGGCCGCCTGTAAAAATTACACTCGGTAAATAATAACTATTCAGGTGATATGTATCTTCCCCTAATTTTCGGTGCCCTCACAAATTCAAATACATTGCTTCCTCCTCGGTCGCGGGAGTTGCATTACAGAAGTACCTGCAAAAAGCGAAGGTTCGCCTAGTAAAAACCAACATGTTTTGAGGTGATTTTTGCATATTTTAAGCCATTATGAACCACTCCTATAAACATTTCTCCTACGGTTATACCGCATCAACCCTTTATATTCTCCTAGGTATTAAGATTCGTTGAAATTAGGATACTTGGCCGAGCGCTCTGATTAAGTAGCTTCTCAGTCATCAATCAATAGCAAACTGGCGGAGGGAGCATGTACCAGAAATAAACGGGCCCATTGTCCACAGAAAACCGCGATGTATGTGTTTAAAAATGTCTCAATGTAAGATCCACAGCAGAGTGCATCTCCTAAAGCCAAAGCGTGATGTATCGAGAGATTAATGAACAAGTAAACTCAAAGGTGCAGTTAGGGTTGGCTTACACATTCAGTAGGTGGGCTAACTCATGAAATGTCGACCGAAATTCCGAAATGCGATTTCGTTTCGAAAAGATTAAGTAGTGTTGTGAAAATAGTCAGCCCACAACATAATTCTATAATATTTCAGTTACCTCAAGATACCGGCTTTTGAACGAACTTCCTTCCGGCTGCATGCAAAAACTACACTCTGTAAAAAACGACTGCTTAAGTAGCATGCATTTTTCTCGTTGATTTTCGATGCCCCAATCTTTTCGAAACGAAAACGCGTTTCGGAATTTCGGCTGACATTTCATAAGTTAGCCCACCTACTATAGGTCTGGAACCTGCAGCTAATCTGCCCGGGATGGTCAGAAATCCGCGGTATATTGTTATGACCCGGTAGGAAGGTAGGACAGGAAGAGAGCCGGTTCGGAGGACAAGCACTTTATTGGAACTTGCGGATAGGAGGGGGTTCCAACTCGTAAGAAAGGTGTGCTATTTATTGGCTCCCGTGCGTTCTGGAACATTCCGTCCAATGACGTGCCAGTCGTAGAGGGCGTTCTAGAATGTTCCTGTCCCGAGCGTGCTGGTCGCTGATTGGCCACCGCGTGCGCGATAGCCCCGCCGCGGAAACGTCTGGAATGTTCGGCCATCCATTGATTGGGCCGCACACGTGAGCAGAGCCACCACGCGTGCTCGGCGCTGCAGTGCGCGCCGGTCGGTTGTCTAACTTCGCGCGTGACTCACGTCGCCGACATGGTCCCCTGTTTGGCGCCTTAGGCCGTGGCTCTACGCCGCTTTCACTCTCCATAACATATATATTTAAATGTGCTTGTATGCTAAATTCGCGATAGTGTAAAGCCGCCAAAGCTACAAGGAATTGCAGTAAGCATGCATCGTTCCGTAAGAACGATCGGTGAGCGCCCCCTACCATTGTATATTCCCGATCGAAACCGACAGGGCAACGGGCTCTTGACCCAGTGGTTAGAGGTGTGGACTTCTAACTAACAGGTCGCAAGTTCGAGCCTCCGGTGTTCCACACTTCGGGGTTGGGTATGACGGGCTGACGACAGCTAATAAGCCAGAAATGACCATTCCAGTCTCCCTTGTCTTTGTCGGTAGCACCATTCCGCCTACTCTTTTTAGTATATACTCGATAACAAATCATCTACACTTCACATTTTATGCCTAAAGGAGGGGTATATTTAGGTTTTTTGGGAAATGTTTCAATTTTCGAACAATTTTTTGCCCGACCTGCTATTGCATTTGCGTTAAGGGTTTTCAGTTGACTCGCTGTGTATCCTTTCCGTGTGATGAAAATCATACATTCTTGTTCTATTAAGGAGATACCGTATAGGGCTGAGACAGGAGTGAATAATTGACCCCGTTACACTGCCCCCATCTCAGGACCTGCTGTTTGCGTTTGTTCTGACCAAATTACGTGCCGGTATGTGAGATCCGGGCCGCCGACCCCTTTGTGTGAAGTCTTAGTGCATTTCGCAGGTCAGGTCATGTGTGTGGTACGCGCAGCCAGGCGGACACTGCGCCCAATCTGCGCATCAGCTGACGGTGGACGGTTGTCTGAGAGCGCATATTCCTAACTGTAAGCAATCTGACGCGCTGGAATACATCGTGGTGCGCTAGGCGCCGCGGCCAGCAAGTCTGCCAACTGACGAAATATCTCGCCCCTCTTCGTAGGACGGAGGGTCAGGCTGCAATGACTCCTCCGTAACGTAGCCTTTATGACGCTCCGAATTAATTATGATCCGACGCTTATTTCACATGACACCCTCCTCATCGTCCCCGCTGCCGGAGTAATGGTAAGTGTCACCCCAAAATGTGTGCGCACGGGATTTTGACCAAGACCAGCAAAGGGAAGACAAAACGTACTTGCAGACATATCGACCATCTAGAGACAGCAGTTTCCAGCCACGGAGCACAACACCACTCTAATGTGGTCATAATTTTTTCGTTCTGACCAAATTACGCGTCGGTATGTGAGATCCGGGCCGCCGATCCATTTGTGTGAAGTCTTAGTGCGTTTTGTGGGAGGTCAGGTCGTGTGTGTGGCACGCGCAGCCAGGCGGACACTGCGCCCAATCTGCGCATCAGCTGACGGTGGACGGTTGTTTGAGAGCGCATATTCCTAACTGTAAGCAATCTGACGCGCTGGAATACATCGTGGTGCGCTAGACGCCGTGGCCAGCAACTGACGGAGGACGGATGGCCAGGCTGCAATGACTCCTTCGTAAGGTAGCCCTTTTGACACTCCCAATTAACTAGGATCCGACGCTTATTTCACATGAGACCCTCCTCATCGTCTCCGCTGCCAGAGTACTAGTTAGTGTCATCCCAAAATGTGTGTGCACGGGATTTTCACTAAGACCAGCAAACTAAGGGGAATAAGGGAGGGAAGGCAAAGCGTACTTGCAGACATATCGACCATTTAGAGACAGCAGTTTCCAGCCACGGAGCACAACACCATTCTAATGTGGTCATTACTATCTTTTGTTCTAGTGGGCAACAGTTCGCCCAGCAGATGCAACAGGCGAACCCAGACCTGGTTAATACTTTGCGTCAAAGGATGCAGGACATCGCAGGACAGCCGCCGGGAGACAGAAGTAATGATCAGAATTCTGGTGGCAACTGAAGGCTGTGTGTCCCGCTCGCCCACTACCCAGTACGCGCCTTCGGGGGTACCGCTCAGATGCTCCTCTCCACTCCGTTTATAACGAATTATTCAGGCTACCCACCTCCACTTTCGTTCCCTTTGCCCCTTAAAAGTTATTGAGCTGATGCCGGTTTTTAAATAAAGCTTGGAATTTGTGTTTTTCTGGCTCCTCCATATCCTCTGGAGACAGCTTCGCCTCAGGCACATGGGCATTTGCCGAGGGACGGGTGTTCTCCCGGCACAGGAAATGTAGTTGACAACCATAGAGTACAGTAACTTCCCTGGATCTTCTGGTTGACGAGAAATATCTGTTGGGCTAGTGTGTACTGCCCAGGGCCTCAGAGGGTGATGGGTCTGCCGGAGTTCTGCACACTACACTACGAGTAGGCGGCCGCAGACCGTGTCAGCTGTACTGCTAAAGGAGGTGGCTCATCACCAGTCTCGCAACTGTTTCTTTGACAAATGTCACAGGCCGTCCATCATCGAGGAAGGACCTGCCAGTCATCAGTTTGTTCGAAAGGTCGAACAGGACGATAATCTTGCTCTTATCTCATATAAATGCCTAACAACTACACTGGACTCAGAGCATGCATATCATTCCAGGCGCGTCAAGGGGGTGCTTTTCGGGAAGTTCTGCGGAAAATCGATATCGTAAGCAGGTGTTCGGGCAAAAGCGGGTAGTATGTCGTCGGTTAACGCAAGGAATTGAAGGGTGGAGTACTTATGTGTAAGGCCTGCTGAACAGCATCAAGAAAGACGCGTCTTACTAAAGATAACCGAAGAGGTTGCGAGTAGGAGCGCAGCTTTGCCAAATGTCAGTAAGCCCCCGAGCTCTGGTACAATGGCTATCCCAAAATAAGGCATAGCAAAATGACGATACTGCAACGTGGTAACCACGAAGAGCACTTGAACTGTTTACTTCGCCGTTGCTGATCAGAGAGCCAGGATAGCGTCCTTGAATAAGGCAAGGCCAATTGTCGAAGTCTCCAATTCATTACAGTTTATGATGCGCCATCCGCGGCGATGAACGCGCACAAGTAAGCGAGCGTAAGTGTTCACTAGGAGGCCAACTTTGGTACCCGATGCTCGGATGCACAAACATTTTTTGGTCCGACAGTTCGATCGCCGCGTTCGACGATGTCCACCATGTGCCCCACAGCAAGGTGAAACAGACACGGTAACATGCGTGAATTAAATCGCAGTGGTGGTAGACTTGCGCAGCACCTACCGCACACCCTCCCCCCACCTGGGCACGGTGTCAAAACATGGTCAAGAGTACCGGGAGCGGGTGCAGGTGGCTGGCACGGCCGGACCCGCACCTAGGGGTGCCATCGCACACACCTTGGGCCATAACAAACCTGACTAAGATTTCAACCAACAACAAGCACGGGTCAGAAAGAGAACGACTAGACAACCATGCTCACGACCTGTATACTCAGCGGGAGCGCAAACACATCTATTGGAAAAGAACTGCCAGCACACACCAGGCTGCGAGGGCCACAATCTGCTAAATCATGACATAACAGACGCACACAAACCTGAAGGCCCAGAAGGGTGATACACAGCCCTGCACCGAGACTGGGCAATCACCCTTCAAAAGCCAGGTAACCAGTCAGCCGCCGGCTGGGAGGCACTACCCATAAAACAAACCTCACATGCATGAGAGTGCCAGATGTCACGTTAAGAGGCAGCCGTGATAGCCTGAGTTCCAGCTCACCACATCAACCGGTTCTCGGTAGGGTGGAAGATACTTTCGTTTGTTAATTCTACCAAGCAAATCTTGGACAATCAAGAAACATGGGCATTGTAATGTGTAAATCCCTGCATAGTTGGGATGTGCATTGCCAGCGTCAGAGGAATTGGCGCATTCCAACACGTTGTACCCAGATTCCTGTAAGCGCAGTTGTCCTAAGTCTAGTACCGGATATTTTGGAATAGGAAGAGTCAAAGCCTAACTAGATGTAAACCGTCAAGATCTCCAGGCTCTTTTTCGACTGTCGACGGTGAAATAGACACCACTTGGCCGATTCGCCACATCCAATTACGATAAGGAAGGGTGTCCTTCGTAAAGCATAAGCAGGTGCGCTACACCATTAATATCCATAGCCGTATAAAGTGCGAGGAAGGTATGTCCCGGCATCCATCAGTACTGCAGAGTAATAAAAACGATCACTGAAAAACCCGTGAATAAGTGACAGCACATGAAAGCGGAAAATGGGTCTGATAACATTTACTGATTGAGTATGTACAGACGGTGCGGCATCAAAAAAGCGGGAGTGGTATGACGCTGGATTCGTCACCGTTTGCCAATTTTGACGCTGTAGGTTGTTAGCTGAAAATAAAACGCATTTGTTTAGACAGCACCTAATGTATGATTGGGATAGAGACAGAAAACTGAACATGCCTGTCAGTCAGAAACAGCAGCCAAACTCCGAAGGGGTACTTCAATAAGTTAACGAAGGTGAAAACAGAAAAGAGGTAGTACTGATTGGGGGTGTTGTATGGCTAAAGACTATCCTGCCCACGTTCTAAAATCTACTGATGCAAGTCTCAGCCACAAGGACAATAACACAAAAGTCGTGTCATAGAATTTGCCAACCCTACTCAGATACGGCCGCATGCGACTGGGTCTCAGCTTTCTCATTCCATTCTGGTAATACTCCGTCGTACAATGCTAAATGTGACAGGCAAGCTTTATAAATATGTAATATGGTCTAATAGAAAAGATTTATCACTGTAAGTCACATGTGGTTTAAGTCAGTTGAAACAATGAACATGAGATGAATTACAGAGGTTTCTCACTAAATCGGCAAAAGTAAACTTCCTGTCAGTAACGGAAAAACATTGTGAAATGTGATCAGGAGCGGTGACAAATACAGCCTGCATGTGAATAGTGACTGTGGCAAATGGAGCAGCATGCAAGCCAGTGAGAATCAGCAAACACTATAGTTATCGGAATCTTCGTAAGCATATGAAACACTAACCGGAAAGTTCTTCAGTTTGCGTTTAGGCGCAGTATTCTGAGGAATTTCTTTCACTTCTTGGTCGGATTTGGCAGTGCTGCCCTTGGGTTTTGAACCCGGTAATCCGGCTGACAAACGATCGAGAAAATCAGAAGTGGTCAGGTCCGCGATAACTTTTTCTTGTTGGAACACAAGCGGTCCAGCAGAACTCAGCTTTTCTTGAAGACTACTTTGATGCTGCCGGACTGCATTGAACAAAACGACGACACCCTGTGTTGCCTGCCTTCGTAATCGCCTCTCGCGGGCTTTTTCTGACTGAATGTCTTGGGAATCAGCCTTTACGGGGTGTTTCGAGGAACCAGCTAATAGTAAGTTCTGCGCAGTTTCTCGCACACCTGCCGCTGCGATCGGCTTTTTATATGACTGGGACGTTTGACGAAGAATTGTGTGTTACCTGTCGTAGCCAAGCCTTCCTTTCAGACATAGGTCGTGATAGGTGCAAACCAGTGCTGCCGTCATTTTCCTCCGGGTAGTTGTCGGAGGATTTTGACTTCTCTTGATCACTTTTTGCAAGTGCTAAAATAGGGTGGACATTATCAGGGAGAGCCTCTGCCAGTATCCGATTTATCACATCGACGACCGCCTGATAAGACATCGCGCGACAGATTCAAAAAACAGCAAAGTAACTCAGTCCATTCTAAGTTACTACAGTGCCGCTTGAAGGGCTAACACCGAATGTTAGTCATGATACAAACAGCAGAAATATACCCACTGCAAGTTATATCCTTCCTATCTCGTTAGATTTATCCACCACGTTGCGGAAGCCTGTAACATAATCAATATGTGACTATCCCGTGGCCACTAAACATCAGAACAAATAAATCTAGATTCACACATTTAAATCGATACATCACTTGGAATGTAACGTTTACTAAATTGTTGGACAGAATTATTGTCATCAGGTTTGCTAATTTGTGCGCAGCACTTTCCAACATTGTTTTCACCAGATCGCTCATGTAGGATAGAGGGAATAAACCAAGCACATTCAGCCTCTCCAGGTACGAAAAGTTTTTTAGGCCATCGACCATCCTCGTTGCTCTGCGCTGCAATTATTCGAGTAGGTCAGTATACTTCCTCTTCCATGGTGAAACTGCTGGAATTTTATATTCCAGGTGGGGTCTTACAAAGACGCCGAAAAGACTACCAAAGTGTCCAGGATGAAATGTTTTAAATAACCGTCCGTTCCCATGTAAGGTATTAGCTGCCTCCTGGACCATCTTATTTAAGCGTTTCTGACGGCATTAGATTTGTGGCGAACCATACACCCAGATCTTCGTTAAATGTCCCGAAACATTTCTCCCGAAAAATACGAACTCACAGAAAGACGGAGCATCCCAACCTTCAAGACGCTCCCAGGGATCTTAGAGCTGATGCCCATTTAACGGCTGATAGCTTCAATGCTTTCCTGTCCAAAAAGTTTATTGAAGACTCGACCACTCCGCCTTCAACCATCCAGGCATTGACGGGAACAGTTCTCGAGACTTTAACTTTCACTCTGGGGGATGTGACTGTTGCGATTCGGCGTTTTCGTCAATCTCATAACCCAGGGCCTGACGGTGTCCCAGTAAGAATTTTAAAAGCCGATTCAAATACTATTTTTTCATCCCTTTTATGCAAGATATTTAACCTCGCTCTTGAGTGTGATACCTATCCTACGTTGTGGAAGGAATCACACTTTTTTCCCATTCCCAAGCATGGCCGATTTACGCCAATAAACACCCTCCCTGCAGTTTAGAAGATCTAAGTGGCATTGATCAAAGATAAGATGATGTGTCACTTAACAGAGCATAACCTACTGAGTGTTGCTCACCGTGGATTCCTCAAAGCTCGGTCTTGTGACACCTGCCAACTTTCTTTCTTTGACTATGTTTTCCAATCTAGGGACAATGGTTTTGCGCTTTACACAGTATATTTCGATTTCACCAAGTCTTTTGATCGTGTTGACCATGTTCTTCCTCTCTTGAAACTGTCCTCTTTCGGAACAGCTGGCAAAATTTGAATTTTATATCCCCTTACCTGGGCGTTAGTATACAACGAGTTAAGATTTCCAATATTATCTCCAACCCCTCACGTGTGAGGAATGGAGTCATTAATGGTGGTGTATTCGATCCGCGCTTATTTTGCCTTTTTGTTAAAGATGTACGAGATTTATTTCAAAATGGTAAGCCTTTCATGTATGCCGATGATCTGAAAGTCGCTTATCGATATAAGTAGGCAGATCGGGACATCGTTCTTGAGCTCCTAAAGAGTGACCTACAGGCTTTTGCCCAGTGGTGCCGCACATGATGCCTTTCTCTCTGTGGCATAATTTCTCAGTCATGGTGGCTTGCGGTGGTCGTTTGCCGGTCCGAGTCCGAGCCGTAAATTGCCGGGATTTTGTCATCCGTGCTGGATGCTCGTGTGACGATTGCTCGGCAAACTGGGTTATTGTCACCGTGATAATTGCTCGCCCGCGCACTCCCCACGTGACTGGTTCTCCTGCCCAGGGAAAATCGCAGTACAAAATCGGTTACCGGGGTGTTATCATGCTTGTTGATGGATTGCGGGCCTGATAACCATGACTCGAGCAGCTCCCGGCTCACGCGGTTGTCACTACTTGCGAGGATTTCGGCCTCTTGAAATTTGAAAATATGGCCGGGTCCCGTCGAGTGTGCCACCAACCGAGAGTTAGCATCTCCCCGCCTCACCTGCAGCTGCGTGCTGGAGAATTCGCGTTCAGAGTAATCTCCCAGTTTCCCCGACATAATTGCTTTGTCCGCAACTACACCAGATCCGGTAAACGACTTCAGACGTTTCCTGCCGTGTTAGCGGGTCTTTTGGCCTGATGGAAACGCCTAGATTCATTTACCGGATCTGGTGTAGTTGGGGACAACGCAATTATGTCGGAGAAACTGGGAGATTACTCCGTACGCGACTTGCCGAGCACGCAGCAGCAGTGAGGTGGGGAGACGCTAACTCTCAGGTGGCGGTACACTCGACGAGACCCGGCCATATTTTCAAATTTCAAGAGGCCGAAATCCTCGCAAGGCTTGAAAACCGCGTGAGCTGCCAGCTGCTCGAGTCGTGGTTCTCAGGCCCGCAATCCGTCAACAAGCACAATGACCTCCCGATACCATATTCCGTGCTGCGATTTTCCCTGGGCAGGAAAATCGGTCACGTGGGGAGGGCGCGGGCGAGCAATTATCATAGTGACAGTGAGCCAGTTTGCCCAGCAATCATCACACCAGCATCCAGCACGGATGACGAAATCACGACAACTAACGACTCGGACTCGGACCGACAAGCCACCACCGCATCAATTACGACCCCAGCGGTGATTGCGAGAACTGTTAATTGCAATGCGCATACGGTCCCACGGCAGCCACGTGCTATAAATACTGCACTCCTGGTATCACCATCACCTTTATCTGCGAATGTCTATGATGATGGATTCGAGTCTGAATACGAAACGTCAGGCAAATAAATTTATTGTTCCAGTGATCGCATCTTCATTCTCTTAACTGCTACCTGGAACTCTCCTTTTCGCTTCTTTCAACCATGTGTTTGACCAAACGCTCAGTTTGTCAATGTTTGACTGCAAATTCTTTGCGTCTTTATAGCACGTGACTTCACTTCATATTTTTATGTCGCCCGCGGACATGGGAGTCTCACAAGTTAGTTTGGCGATGCAATCGCTTACCTAAGTCAGACAGAGCAGTACGTCAAAGCATAACCCCGTGGAACACAAATTTCAGGGTCCCATCAAAGCGTTACTCACAAGGACTCTCTTTACACTGGAGGACAGAACACTTCTTACCCACTTTAACATTCTTCCTTGGATTTTAACACTCCCGATCTCCTGCAAAAGAACCGTGTTTTTGGACGCTATCAAAGGCCTTCTTGAAGTCAAATATATGACATCCACTGTATAACCATTGTCTGTGGCTCTTGTCCATTTCACGTGCGAATATAGTACACTCGTTAGGTAGGAGCGTCCTGGCCGAAATCCGCGTTAGGCATCTGAGAATGTTTTGTTTTTTCCAGGTATTGCAAGAAATACCTTTTGATAATGCGCCCCATTATTTTATCGACAATGCAAGCAAGGCTGACGGAACGATAATTTACACGGGCAAGACGTGAATCTTTATGGCCCGGGGTGATTAAAGCGCAATTACTTTCCTGTGGGAGCTCGCCTTCTTCAAATGACTTTTGAAATATTGCAGACAATGGTTCGCACAGTTCACTGGTAAGTTCTCGATGTGCTGGTGCGGGAATGTTATCCGGAAGGTAGCGAGTGAGGCTTTAACCTGGTCATCCGTCTCTGGTTTTCCATTTGCATACTTAAGGGCAGGAGTGAGTTCCTGAGCTCTTTTAATACGTCGTATATGGTCCTATATAATTTTCGAGTGCTCCGGCGAATCTTGCGATATTTTCAGTTGTAATCCTCGTCGCTGCTTGAAAGCCCCACGTTTACAAACGCTGCGTTTTTTGCTTATATTCTCGTTGGTGTTCTTGACAGTCGGTTGGTCTGTAACGCCGCGATAGGCGATTTCTTTTTAGAAAGAGGCCTGTAAGTTTGACTTTATCCACTTTGTACGGCTTGCGACCCCTTCTTCTGAAAGGGCAGTTGGAACAAACAACCGCAATCAATAAAAAATTGAAAGTATATCGTTTGTCGTTTGTTCTGAAGCAGCCGATCCAGTCCCACTTGTCTCCGGCTCCGTTTTGTCAGTCGGTGGCCGTGGCAATCGTTGACACGCGGCCACCTCCGTGGAGCACCTCCGTCCAACTGCAGTGACTCTCGGCTGCCCTCGAAAACTTTCATCACCTCATGCGCTTGGAACGCTCTGCCTTGATACCTGTGGGCCCTCGTGAGTATGCGCCCCTCCCCATTCCTCCTCTAATTTGTCCAAGCGCGCGACAAGCACTCAGCCATTCACTCCCTCCCGCGGATAAATACACGCACTCCAGCTACACACGGCGGCAAACCGCGACGGGCGCTCTCCGTGAACGCACATTTATCTCTATTGCAAGCAACCAGCCAACTTACGGCAACCCACCCTGTTTACAGAATAAACTACTCCTAACAACTCCCTGACTTCTGAAATTAGACGAAACGAACTTATCGTGCGTGGTTTAAGTTGATCTCGCATACTTGACCGCCAGAAATTGGTGACCCTGAATTTTAGAGCACTGGAATTCAGCAGACATTTCGTCCACAATAACAATCTTCCGGCGACCTACAGTGCGATGTCAAAAGATCAGAAGTCACTCATTAACTGAAACTCACAAGGAGCTAACCTATGCTTGCATCGGCTGGAGGAGGTATCAATGTGTCTAAAAGTCCAGTTTACTGCAGTTATCACTAACGGCCCGCGGAAAACACCAAACCGACAGCGCACCTCCTCCGTTTCCCACGTCCGCCGTTCACGACCTCCAAGTAGCGCCTGCTGGTATCACCAACAATTTGGAGGAGCAGCTCGACGATGTCTTCAGCCATGCCATTTCGAGGCATCTCTAACGGCCTCGGGGAGTCGATACCGCCCGACAGTAGACGCTTCTGCCTCGGGAACCGCTGCTAATCTGCACACCCGCCGTTTATTTCTCTGGGATCGTATCGC
This sequence comes from Spirometra erinaceieuropaei, assembly GCA_902702965.1. Taxonomy (NCBI): domain Eukaryota; kingdom Metazoa; phylum Platyhelminthes; class Cestoda; order Diphyllobothriidea; family Diphyllobothriidae; genus Spirometra; species Spirometra erinaceieuropaei. The sequence continues at coordinate 167,299 of CACRXP010000663.1, forward strand.
TGGCAACAAATTCCTTGTCGACTCTGGTGCCGGGGTTAGCGTGGTTCCCCAAACTACAACCGAACGCAAAACCGAAGCACATTTTGTCTACCAGCTGCCAAAAACTCCAGCATCTCCACCTTTGGACAGACTCCATCATGATGCCGCCGACAATTCTCTCCTCATGAGAGAATAGTTCCCTTTTTAAATGTTTCTCTTCCACCTCTCGGCAATATTCGTCTAAGAAACAGTGTATATTCGAAAAAAGATCGTGGTGTGGTCGCTTGACACTAATGACGGTCGGTCCTGCAAATCTGACTCATTTTCCACATATGGAGTACAAGAATGTCAAGACAGTTCGACTGTCGTCATCCCCAATCCCGAGTTTCGAACGTTACGTTCTGGCGGAGATGTCTGTCCGTCGCCCACTTAGTAGTTTGTGATTCAAGTTGCCTTGCGTCCCTTGCGCAGTTCACGTTAGTCAGTCAATGCCAGGAACTTTGAAGTCCACAACCATAAGGACATCTTTCTTTTCACTGACTTTATACAGCCCAGTTATAAGCATGAGATCTTGTTCAGATGTCTGGCTAGGTTAAAAGCACACCGCTGACAGCGTCATTTGTCGGACAATTTAGCAGATATAGTATAATAAAAACCCATGATAATAATAATTTTTATTCAACTTCCGTGGGTTTCCTTTCATAGCAAGTAAGAATAGTTTTACATTAATTTCAGAATTTTAGACGAGGTATACAGAATTTATACAATACTTAATTCATAGTTATTGAATAAGTAGTATGATTCGAAGAATGTTGAGCAAGCAGTGAAAAAAACTCCTAACATAAACAAAGTGAGAATGACTGGGTAAGCACTATAGGAGAAAAAAACTTTTGCTCCTTAATATATAAAAAGCAGGCAAGACCGGCCTGTATATGGCATTTTATAGCGGATTTTATTTAAAGGTAAGTAGGCGGGCCAGACAGGACTGGCATCTATGTGGTCCTGAGTAAAATGCTCGAAACGGGCATTATCAAGACAGAATTCAAATGCCGGATGAGGCCATTCATGTCAAAGAGGCGAAAAGAGAACCAGCCTCGAGGCGATAGGAACCTTTGTGCGGTCGGTTACATCCCACCGAGGAGGGACTAGAGAGATGAGACCAGAATACTAGGGTCTGCCAAGGACGTCGATATATAAGTAGAACGTTCCGTTTCAAGAAGAGTTTTATCCTGTTTCACATACAGTACAAATTGACTTGTCTACGAGGGTGCTTTATTTGAGGATAACATCAAAATATGGCAAGCGATCAAAGGCAACAATGCTGTGTGGACTCTGACAGAAGGACCGAACTACCTGTGCGAATGGTTACTAAAGTTTGTCATTGGGAGGCATCATAATACGACTGGAGTCCCAGAAGGCGAGTGCAATGGACGATTGTCATCAACAATTCCTTGGCAGAAGATGTCTGCCAAAAAATATCAATTAACAAACGAGCAAGTCATTCTAAACATTTTGTTCATGCCAACGAACAGTTCTGTCCGTATTATACAATAAACCTCAATAAAAAATATCAGAGAAGGCTGGATAATTCTTTCGGCGATACATTTGTCGGTATTTGAAATGCCAACGTTCAGTTCAGGTCAGTTCACTTTATTGAGGGAAATAGGCGTAAGCCTTTGAGTACCCTATTTGCAACGTAAAAAATGTGTGGTGTACAGATAGATGTTCTGGGCTGAAATAGTTTGAACACGCCCATAATGGAAGGACAAAATGAGAACGAGTTACAGGGGGTGAGCTCCACTTCTCATCGCTCTCGGTCATTTCGGAACATAAATATGTCCAGATTCTTCATAAAACTTTGTATAGTTGGTGACATCACAACAACTGCGTGAAACTCATTCCGTGGTTTGACCACCCGAACCGAGAAGGAGAACTTCCGCACATCCAGCCGTGCCTGCTGAGTGCGCAGTTTTAACGGGTGACCTCGGAGGTTGGTCGTGGTAGCAAATTCAAAAAAGTCCTCGAAGGCCAGACTGCAATCCAACCCCTTTACAATGCGGAAGGCTTGCAAGAGATCTCCGCGAAGTTACCTGTAACTCAAAGGAAAGAGGTTCAGATTTACTAAGCGCGTTGCTTAAGGAAAGGAGCTTTGACCCCTAACCATCTTCGTGGCTCTCCTCTGGAGTCTTTCGAGGCAGTTTTGATCCACAACAGCCCACGGCCTCCAAGCTTGTATGCCGTACTGTAAATGCGGTCGGACGAATGTTCCGAATGTCTTAGACAAAGCTTCTTCGTCAAAGTCCATAAACGCACGCTTGATGGCGTACAGTACGGACATTGCGGTTTTTGCCACCCTCGAACAGTGGGCGGATGGTTTTAGGGAACTCGTCATAAGCACACCGAGGTCCTTTTGGGCTTCGACCTCTTGTAGGGCTGCACCGCCCAGAAAGTAGCCTCTTGTGCTGGCGGATCTGGCTGTGTTGCCTAGGCGAAGTATGCTACATTTGGCAACGTAGAACCGCAGGAGCCAACGTTTTGACCACTCCCCCAACCGATTCAGGTTCATCTGCAGTCTGTCTTCATCGACAGGACCCCGAATTACACTCCATATCTTCATGTCATCCGCAAACATTGCTACTTCACAGTCTAAAGCTCTTGAGGCATCGTCCTCGTACATAAGGAACAAAATGGGTCCCAGTACTGAACCCTGGGGGACAACAATATCGACCATTGTCGGATCTGATTTTCCCCGACCGACGCACACAACCTGGTGTGTTTTCGATCCATTGAAGGAAGTTGCCACCGATCCCTATTTTTTTCAGCTTATGTAAGAGCCTTTGGTGTGGCACAGTGTCGAAAGCCTTCTGGAAGTCGATGAAGGCAATGTGGACCGCGTGCCTCTCATCGAGAGCTTGGGTCCAGCTCTGCAGAGATTGCAGCAGGTTTGTCGTGCAGGATCTTCCTGCTCGGAACCCATGTTGGCATTTCGATAGCAGGCCGTGAACTTCCAGGAATTGCATCAGTTCACTCTTTATGATCCTTTCCATAACTTTGCAGAGAATGCATGTCAAGCTTATGGGCCGGTAATTTGTCGTCGCTGCCCTGTTACCTCCTGTGTGTAGCGGAGTAATATGCGCCAGCTTCCAATCGACAGGAAGTGTTCCAGTGTCAAATGACGTTTGTAAGAGCATCGACAAATGCACAGAGAGGTCACTGGCAAGTTCCTTCAGAAGCTTGGATGGAATCTCGTCTGGTCCTGGCGACTTCGATTCGTTCAATGCCTCTAATTCTCTACGGACAATGCCTTCTGAGAAGAGTATATCACTGACGCTTGGAGTCGGCAGTTCTTCTGTGGAGGGAGGAAGGAACCTTGCCTCCTTTGTGTAGATTGATTGGAAAAACCGTGAAAAATACGCAGCTTTATCCTACTATCAGCGATCTCAACGCCATCAGTATTCTTTATCAAAGTGATTTGATGCCTGTTACTTGTACTTCGTCGGAGTTAGCTGTAGAGCAATTTTGGGTTCTGTGTTGCTTTTTGTAGCAAGTTCTTCTCGAATTCCCGCCGCGTCTGCATTATCAGCTTCCTCAGTTTGTTCCTCTGTGTCTTGTAGTTGTTGAAATATTCAACTTGCCCAGTGACGCAGTATTTTCTCCACAATTTGTGCTTCCTGTTGATTTCTTTCTTGAGGATGCTATTTAGCCACCCAGGGCGTTTGTTCAGTCTTACACTAGTCAGTGGGCAGTGGTTGTTGATGAGCTGCAGAAGGACATTCTTCAACAGCTCCCAGTCATCGTTGGCACTTCCCGTAAACAATGAGCCCCAGTCAAAACCGGATAAGTCTGCCCTCATCTGATTGAAGTCGCCCCGCCAAACATTACGTCTTTTGTGGTCTGGAGTATGTGAAATGGAGAATAACGAATAATCCCACATAAGCACTACGTGGTCATTTCGGCCAAGGGGCGGCATAGAGGCGATTTCGTCTATGCTGTCTGGTGTTTTCGTAAAGACCAGATCCAGGCAGTTTGCCCTGTGTCCTTCACGTGTTCTCGTTGGGAACATTACATATTGTGTGAGGCACGCATTTAATGTTTTGCTCAACAGGCGGTAATCGAATGCCGATTTTGGACCTGACGCTTGGAGGGTATTCCAGTTTGCTCCTGGTGCTTTAAGGTCGCCCATTATCATGATGTTAGGTCGACTGGACAATTTCTCCAACTGCTCCAATAGTTGAGTTTTGGCAGTTTGGTCTGTCCTAGGTGGTCGATAGACAGTGAGGACATCGAGACACGGAGAACCGGTAGCCTTGATGGTCAACCAAATAGCTTCGATGCCGCGCGCAATATTGGTGGTGTTTTCCGACACTGCCAGGCCTTCATTCACATACGCAACGATACCACCACCCTGACGATGTTCCCTGTCCCTCCGATAAATTTGGTATCCAGGCAAGGCTCCTCCGATATCACTAATATTCCCGGAGAGTCAGGTCTCAGTTACTGCTAAACCATCTGGAGACAGCTCAACAAGGCAAAGTTTTAGTTCGTTTAGTTTCGATATGAGGCTTTGGGCATTCGTGTACAAGCACCTCAGTTTAGCCCTAGCCGAATTTTTCGTTGCATTTGTTACTGCTGTGAGCATTACTCCGTTATCGCGGACGTCGTGCTCTCTAGGCTTTTCCGTTAACTGATTGGTTCCATTTACATGCCTTGTTTCAGTCAGATCACTGGACGCTACGGGATCACTTGTGTTGGCGCCTTGATCAGGTGGTTCAACGAAGGTGTCTGTTTTAGCTGAGTAGCTGTCGTCGTTCGTAGTATTACAGGCTGGTTCCACTGAAAAGGCATATATTTCCGAACTACCTTGCCCTTGAAGATAGCCAGATTGTGTTCGCCATCCTTCAGTCTTGATTTTAACTCCAAGACAAGTTCCCGGCGTTTCAACCGTTCCGCTGGTGAATATTCCGGTTGAAAAAAAAACCTGTTTGTGTGTGTTTCTGAGATCGGTTTTTTTAAATAGGATAAACTTGATTTGCTCTTTGTTCTTTAGCATACTTTTGATTCCTGATTTTGTGATGGATCGCGTTTGTTTTTTAGGTGAGTTATTCGCTCATAGTCAACATCTGGAATACTAACTTGGCCCTTTGTGGACTTCGAATCTTGAATCAAGAGCAGGTATTTTTTCAAACTTGGTGTTTCTTACATATTTGTCTTTCGGACGGTATGTCAGGACAAACTATTTCCTTTCATGAAATGTATAATATGTTCATTTTATGACCTAATTATACTACAAAAAACACAATTAATACGTTAGCAGGGATAATAGTCGGTTCACATTCTTCCGAAATCATTGTTTACAATGTTATGCGTAAATATCTACGCTTGATAGTTTTATTCGCAGAATTAAGGATGCAGATTTTTACTATTTAATCCTTCTTATTTTAGCTGCCTCCTTTTGCAATTATGTCTTCAGTCCTACACTTTTACTGCCCCTTTGATTTAGGTTTTTTCTAAAAAAAGTAGGATATTAACGAATTGGTTCTTTTTTCCTTTTAACGAAAATCTTTCCTTATCGGCAAATGGCATTTGCCCTGCTAACAGTAAAACTCGAAGTGGTCTTTTATTCTGCGTGACTTTTCCGTTTACGCGTACTTGTCCAGAGGTTGCGCGTGAAGCATCGCAGAGGGAACTCGAAGACCTCTGACGAAGATTGGAGCTGCCCGAAGGGTGGAGACGCGTCCGCATACTTATTTAAAGCCACCCAGAGGCCCATTGCAAACTAAAATAACACCGAAACTGGTAAACTAGGCCTCTCGAAAGTCGGAGTCAGTGTCTTGATGCTAATATGTTGGAAACACATTTGTGATAACTACGGAAATTGCCGTACGCACACCACATGGTTTGCCTCGTGCTGTCCTTTTTGAAATCAATTTTACAACTGAAAGGCTATAGCAGGAGTCTGCTCTTATTGATATTCTTTTGTCAACAGACGATTAAGCAGCAAGCCAGGAACAACTGCACACAGAAAGACTACGAACACGGCTCAGAACACTAGTTTTTGCTGTAAGCATCCGCTTGCTGATGAAAAATCGCATAAAAGCCCCGTATGGCAGGGATCGGACACGCTGTAGGATTCCGGAGCCAAGGAGAATTGGACCCGCTATCTACGAAATAGATTCCGAAAGAATGACTGTTTCCCGGTCTCATCACCGAATTTCGACGACGCTGGGAAAAATCAACGCGTGCCAGTGAGAACCGCGGGAGTGACTTGCGTTATCGTACAGCAGAGGCGTCTGATAGGTCATAGGAAGCATGATCCTAGGACAAATTGTCGGTGTCATATACTGGACAGTGTTGGCGTTGCGCAGCTTGATCATGCATATCGGATAATGACTAAGTTAAAGTGAGCACTCAAGTGTAATCTACAGCATTCCTTTCGTTTATTGCCCGACTCAACGTACAGAGTGAAGATCAAGGGGCATTTTCGACGTAGGGACGTATTATCACTCGTGAATCAGTCAGCATAAATTTAATTGTCACTTCGATAATCGGAAAATGCGCTAACGGGACATTGGTAGCCTGGTGAGCCAAACTCCTTTCCGTATACCAGACGCGACGCAATCAACCAGAAAGACTTCATCCAATTCCATAGTCGCTGACTGTTACAAAGACTGATACAATGATCCTCAGAATCACAAGGCTAGTCCACGATGTCATTTTCCTGTGTCTGGATTTTTACATATCTTAGAAAGCGGCGCTGAGGATAGGTCTAGAGGCAAACGAATTATTGTTCCCTACAATCCTGTCCTGTCCTTCCCGTTTTGCATCTGGCATCCACTTGATGCCTGCATTTTGTCGAATCCGTGAACATTTTGTTTTTCTTATATTCACTAATTAACTCAGACCCTCTAAACCCGTTGCGAGAGTTGAACTTGCTTATTCCGTTCATGGATGTTTCCTTCCGAATCGCGCCAGTCGCTGACTGTACTCTTCAGTTAACTGTTCAAACACACCGTTCGCTCTTGCAACATTCTTAATCGAATCATACGTCACAAAAACTTGGAAATTCAAACGCTGGTCTTCTTGATGGGGTGGAGGCAGAGATCCCATCAGCAGTCCGTCCGTATTTCTCCAGTTTAGCGCACCCCTTCAGTTCAACTTTTCACCAAGGAGCCTTTTCAAGCCACTGAACTGTTGTTATCGCGGCTCTCCTCGTAACCAAAGAGAACTTGGTGTGTAGGCGAAAAACCGATGCACGATTGCTCATGTTTAAAGCTTCAAGTACTTCACAGTCTGCCTTCAAATCTGTCCGTGTGGCTTTCTCTTATAAGCACAATCAGTTATAGCCGGTTCCCTCAGTTTAGATGGCAGTTTGTATACAATTCATCTTATTATTGCATAACCAATTCCGCAAGCGTTTTTCCACCAGGACTACGGTCGCCTTTGGGGCATTTTGCTGTCATGAAAAGTCCCACCAAGTCTTCACCTGATATTTTTGCCGAGTAGTTCCCTCAGGTTTGAGTTGAAAGTACACGAAGGTCTGGTGTTGACCAGCTGTTCGGGTGTATATCGGAGTTCGAATTGTGGTCTTTGAATCATTTAAATCCATTTCCAGTCCGTTTGAGTCCGTTCCGAACTTTTTGAGTGCGAAGAACTGGTTGTTGTGAAACCAGAGACTTCATGTCTTCAATCATTTTTTCAAACACCTTGATCACGAGCCTGTCATTGGAGTGCTGCCCAACAAAAAAGGAACTCGACACAGCCAACAACAAGAGAGTATTGTTACTGTTCTCGTGTACAATTGCAGAAATATCTTAAGGTCTCCACCCCAGAGGACAGACTCGTATTGACCAAGACGATTTTACTCATGCTCTCTCATGTTAACTTCCGCCATTTAACTTGTAATAGGGGAGTCCATAAATGTTACCTTGACTTGCTCGCAATATTTTCCCTCAAAGAGGAATTTTTCCATTCGTTGGGTGCCCATCCTTTTGGGAAGAGACAGGACAGTTGGAACTCCAGCTCCAAGTCGAGTGGAATGGATCTAATAAACGACGCGTGCTCTCGAAAATCAGGAACCCGGGGCGTTCATGCGACCCCGCTGGTAGACACACTGTGACGATTGTTCTCTCGCAACATGCCGTCACTTACATTTTCGTCCCCGTCAGCTCTCGACCAACATGATAAAAAACCCTCGCAGTTGCAAGAGGTGGTGAAATGGTGAAATGGTCAGGCTGGGCTAGTCGGCTTTTCAACAATCACCTAATTGGCTTCGTTGAGCTTGATTCTCAATCCCTCAGTTCTTGAGTTTCGTAAGCTAAAACCTACGGTTCGTCATCGGTGCGTGCTTTCAACAACGCCTCAAACATTTTCGATGCCGTTCATTGGGACTCCACATGGCGGATACTGAAGCTGAGGATTACTTCTATAATAAAGACCAATCGTTCTAGCACTGCGCGAAATTAGTTTGGTCACTTGTCACCGTTTGGTATTTTCTCTGAAGTTCATGAAAGCTGTAGACTATCGTCTATCCAGTTTGGCAACGTCACTGACTGAAGGACGGTAGGCGGCTTTGATGATGTAGAGTTTGCTAACTTGATCTAGCATGTTTAAAGTCGTACCAACAGCAGCTGCAAGTCTCCGGCCTGACATATCGACCGGCATTTTGGTCTTGCTATAGACGGAGTCGTCTCATTTTCCAAAAGTCGCCACGCAATGGACGCTTTATTGCTTAATCCGCACGTGATTGGACAGGTTTCTTCCTCCAAGTGCAACAGTTATACTTTTTGACTCCTCCTACGCCTCTGACTTATCGCTCTACCTGCTTTATTTCCTTGCTTTTTCGGCTGGCATATTCTACCGTTCATCTTCGTCCTCTGCAATATTTTTTTTGCTTAATTTGTAAATCCAGTTTGCTTTTGATTTTTAGGTACCTCCCAGCGGTGTGCGTTTATTCACTGTCGGTGTCCAATATTTTAGTCGTCCCTGACAATGTCCGAAACCGCTGATGAAAATGACGCTGGCCTTTTCGCGTACGTCTTTTTTCCGTTAAGCCTACGTTTTTTATGAAGTCTCGGCCTCTTCAAGGGGTGAAGATTAGGTATCGAACAACAAATGAAATTGTTGCCTCCATCTCACAGTCCTTTGATTGTCGAATTTTGTCCTCCCACACAAAGCGTCCTCGCCTCGCACACGGGGACAGTTCCCTTCGTTAACACGAAACATAAGCCGTTTTGTCCGTTTGCTTAACTTTAGGCCTATTCTCTATGTCTTCTTGCCCTAAAGGCTGCGGAAAATTTAACACCGCAGAGCATTTAAGATCGACTGATCCGCAATGGCCGATAGAATCTCCATAACATTCTCCTCTTAAGTCCCACCGCCATCCTACTAAGTGTTGAGGGCTTTTAAGTTTAAGTAAAAAGACATCACTATGACGTCTGAGGGATTGGTTGTCAGTCTAGCTAATACTTTTCTGAAGAAGAAGAAGAAGATGCAATCAGTGGGGCAAGAAGTTTATTGGCCTGACGTTTCGGATTCTCACTCGCACCCATTATCAGAGACGGTTGCAGATACGTCTCCCATCTACCAAATTCGTGAGGAGGAGGAGGAAATGCATTCTCGGGGACAAAAACTTTGCTTGTCTGAAGTTTCGGATTCTCACCCAAAACGCCTCATCGGGGACCGTAACAGGTAAAGGTGAGGGGCGCACAATGGATGCGACATTTACCAGATGCAGTTTCCAGGAATCAACACAATTACTAAAAAACAAAAGCTCTAACAACAATAGAATCTTCTAAACTGTTTGTCGGAACTCGCTTTTTGGCTTGCATCGGCAATTTTAAGTGCATCTCGGTGAGTGACTCAGGTACCTTGTCGATAGCGTGTAAGCAGTCATGACGCCTGCCTCCAAACTAAACGACAAAAGCCACGACCTGTAGTGAGTGCAAGACTGGTTACAATGGTCTCACTTCGGTCCGCCTTTTTCGACCGTGTATGGACGGGTGATCAAGAACCGAGGTACACTGCCAAAGCTACCAAGGGAGTGTGTGTATGGAAACGCCCGTTTTATTGATTACTGTCTGCTAGTCCCTGAATTTCGAGGTGTTATTATGAAAACGGGACGGCCGTAGCCTCTCATGAGATCAGATGGGATCTTTTAACGCAATCCTCACGGTCACGCATGAGCTCGTAGCTCAACTGACAGGACGTTAGACTCGGTTAAAGACTCTGCTCTTTTAGATCTGACGTTCGACAGTTTTTCTATAAAGTACTGTTTGGCTGTATAAGGCGTCAGATATTAGGGTCAAAATTCATACAACTTAAGTAGCCATTTTTGGCGATGTGGCTGACTGCAGACGGTCGGAAAGACGTGCACTTAAAAGACAACATCTTGGTGTGACGGAAGTGTCTTGGAATCATGCTGCCTATTAAGCAGTATTACAAGAACATCTAAACAGTCCTTTCTAACCCAACTCAGAATCTAGGATTTCAGCGAATATTTCATGAGTTACGTCACGCATAACGGTCCACGCTGGAGTTGCGCTGGACTAACACGGGATCAGACCAGGGTACAACACGCGTTAATCGAGATGCGGATCCATAAAAAATATCACATCTCGAGGATGTGGCGTTACGCCAGGGCGCAGGCACACACCGCGCCGGCCACATGCACCCAGTTATCGCGTCAAATGACTGACCGGCTCGCAGAGTCAGCTGGTACTTAGGAGATGGAGGGGGGGGGGGGTGAAGTCGGCTCTGTGACTGCGTCCCCACGGTATTTCAGCACATTTTGAAGAAGGAGACACGATCGCTGGAACGAGGGCTTTATTAGCCTGACGTTTCGGATTCCTGCTCGAACCCATCATCGGAGACAAAAGCAGATCCGGGTGGTTCATGCACAAGGGGCTGCAGTATTTATAGGATGCAGTCGCCATGCTACCGCATACCTATGAATGTTCACGGCTCCCCCCTTCATCAGGGATCGTTGCACGTGGTGTGATGACCGATGTTCGCGTCGTTAATTGCTGTAATTTCATCACGTGCGTTGGATGTTGGTGTAATGATTGCTCGGCCATCTGACGTGCTGACCCTGGTGTTGGGTAAAGTGTTCACTTGTGCGCTCCCCGCGTGGTTAATTTCTCCGCTTGGGCAAAGTCTCAGCACCGAAGTCTCGGCACCGTCGAGTATTTTGACGAGGCCGAAATTCTCGCTAGAGATGACAACCGTGTGAGCTGGGAGCTGCTTGAGTCATGGTTTACTAGCCCCCAGTCCATTAACAAGTGCAACGATCTTCCCCTTCCATACTCGGTGCTGAGACTTCACCTAGGTGAAGTAATTAGCCACGCGGGGAGCGCAGAAGTGAACACTTTTCCCAACACCAGAGTCTGTGCGTCAAATGGTCGAGCAATCATCACATCAACATCCAACACCCGTAATGAGATTGCAGCAATTAACGATGCAAATGTCGGCCATCGAACAGTCATCATGCGACGTGCAACGATCCCTGATGAAGGGGGGGGGGAGCCGTGAACATTCATAGGTATGCGGTAGCATGGCGACTGCATCCTATAAATACTGCAGCCCCTTGTGCATGAACCACCCGTATCTGCTGTTGTCTCTGATGATGGTTTCAAGCAGGAATCCAAAACGTCAGACTAATAAAGCTCTTGTCCCAGGGATCATGTCTCCTTCTTCAAGACTGCTTCCTGGGACTTGCCTCTTCGCTTCTATTCAGCACATTTCTCCACAGCAAATAGTCTGACGCGCTTTTAAACTATCTCGATGCGCTAAAAACCGTGGCATGGAGGACTGCCATCTGGCGGAATAACTCGACCCTTCCGGAGAGTCAGACTGCAATGGCTTTATCTCAATGTGTGACCTGTATTGCAGTTACGCTCAGTTAGGACCCATGCCCTGCCTTGCGTTTTCTGTGGACAGCTGGTTCATCGTGTGTGGACCGGGCGTGTGTGGCGCGCGTAGACCTACCTCGTCGGCCGCTGTGCCAAATCCCGCCCCCATCCTTCTGACTCTGTTTTTAATTCGGCCTAGATGGTTGAGGAGGAGAGAGTGCGATAGATGCGGTGCAAGTCTACTATCACTGAAAACTAATTCATGCACCATCCACCGTCCCTGAGGCACACGATGGACGCCGTTGTCCACGACGGTCGAACTGACACGACCCATCACTAATCTTTTCTTTTGCACCACGTTCGAGCCAATAGCGACACCAAATCGCGGATTCTTCCATTTGTTTTGCCTTCTCAGCGTCTTTGCGTAAACTCTAGCCTCTGTTTGCCTGTTTCACTCACGTAGACGTCCAATGAAGGTGAGTGGCTTTGGTGCTGCCTGCGACCGGGAACGGCGGGGCGTGGTGCTTTCAAAGGCAGACCTCTGCGACCCCACACTGCAGTACTTCCGTCTCTCCGCGCCCCACAATCGGAATAATCCGCGCGGCATCTGTCTGTTGATTAATCAACGCGACTTTGATCGGGAGAAGACTGGGCAGGAACGTCGTGACGGCACGGACGTCGACGCCGACGCCATTGAACGCACCTTCATCAAACTTGGCTACTCCGTGAACCGGGCCACCAACCTAACCCTGCGCAAAATGCAGATGCTGTTGAGTAATGGTTAGTTCAGTTCAGTTCAGCTTATTGAGGGAAATAGGTGTAAGCCTTTGAGTACCCTATTTGCAGCGTAAAAATGTGTGGTATGCAGAAAAAATGTTCCGGACAGAAATAGTTCAAACAAGCCTATAATGGTAGGACAAAATGGGAACGAGTTACAGGGGGCGAGCTCGACTTCTCATCGCTCTTGGTCATTTCGAAGCATAAATACGTCAAGGTTCTTCTTAAAACTTTGTATAGATGGTGACATCACAACATCTGCGGGAAGGGCATTCCATGGTTTGACCACTCGAACAGAGAAGGAGAACTTCCGCACATCCAGCCTTGCCTGCTGAGTGCGCAGTTTTAACGGGTGACCTCGGAGGTTGGTCGTGTTCGCTATTCGACTGTGTGCACCTTGTTTTACATTGTGCGTGTTAAGTGCTGGAGGCTGGGGGGAGGGGAAGGTCAGGAAACCGAAGCCCGCCCATCAGCTTGGCTGCAAACTACCCGGTGCGTCCACAGGTTGATACTAGTGGAACGGGCTCCAGGAAGGTACGACAAGCAGATCCTCGAGTTTGAAGACGAAACAGTCACAGAGTATGCAGCGGTAGTGTCCTTAGTCATGAATGGACATTGATCGGACACATCTATGAGAAGGTCAGAAGCTGAAGCAACATCCGGTAAGGCTCCCACCCCAATTCGGCACAATCTCATAAACATGAACCGTGTGCCAGAAGAGTACTTGAATCCACCCTCCAAACCATCCCAAGCCACTGCTGCTTAGTCGGGCTTTTTAACGTCCGCAGGGCCATGTTACGAGCGCGCTTTGGTTGGACTTGCCGAAGACCAATGGCGCTGACGGTAGCAGTTTCCTGCCCAACAGCGTCTTTGGACACCACCG
>CACRXP010000663.1:184073-250167 GCA_902702965.1 Spirometra erinaceieuropaei
CCACCATCGTCACCACTACAATCATCACAATAGCCATCATCCTTATCGACGCCGTCATCAGCAGCATTTTCGGTTGCATATCTGAAGGGGACGCTACCACCGATGCATTTTCTTTGCCCAGGAGGTTGGCTGGTCCAGATTAAGTTGCGGGCTAACTATGACGTAATCGATAGTGCTTTGAGCTGTTGAAGAAGTGCCAGTCTTACCTATTTTGCCATTTCAAACCATTCCGGCCAGAGTTTTTATCACCCTTTTACTTCCGGATGCTGGGCAGGACGAATTGCAGTAGTTTAAGTCATCTGTAAGATGTCCAGATGCATAGAGAACGTTCCAGTCTCCTTTCAAAGTCTCAAATAGTCTCCCAGCCAGGCGGGCCAAGCCATACCGCCCACGTGACTCCTCCTGGATTATACTGCTCCAATTGGTCCATCATTATAGTCAGCTCCTCGTTGGTTTTTTTAACCAGATTTTCTAACCGTATTCCCCGTAACTGTCTGCAAGAATTTTAGGCTGAACCCCCCGTGCGCAAGGGGACGATCAGGTTCTATAAACCGATCGGTCAGCAGATTTTCCACTATAGTGGATATTGGTGGAGGGAAGCTCGCCGATTCTGCTATGGAACTCACTCGTTCCGTTGTGCCTTAAGGACTCTCTCTCTCGAGCCCCGCCTGCAGCCGCACAGCGGCGCATGGTATAGGCAGAATGGCATTACCGACAAAGACAAGGGAGACTGGAATGGCCATTTATGGCTTATTAGCCGTCGTCAGCCAGTCATATCCAACCCCGAAGTGTGAAACACCCGAGCCTCGAACTCGCGACCTGTTGGTTTAGAAGTCAACGCCTCTATTCACCGGGCCACGAGCCCGTTGCCTTGTCGGTTTTCGATCGGGAATATACAATGTTAGGGGGCGCGCTCACCGGTCGCGCTACGGAATTCACTCGTTCCGTTATGCCATGGGGCTTTCTCTCGATCGCAACCGACAGGACAACGAGCCCGTGGCTCAGTGGTTAGAGGCGTTGGACTTCGAACCAACAGGTCGCGGAGTCGAGCCCCAGGTGTTCCACACTTCGGGGTGGGTATGACTGGCTGACGACGACTAATAAACCAGAAATGGCCATTCTAGTCTATCTTGTCTTTGTCGGCAGTGTTATAGTGGATATTCCCCGTTGCAACCTAGAGAACAATGCACCCAACGCGCAGTGATTTTGATTATGGCTGACTGACGACGGTTGATAGGCCAAACATGACTACCGTGGTCTCTGGTTCTCTAAAAACAGGTGCTGGGATGCCAATTAGGATTTGTTCTGGACTCATTAGTGGAATCACACAGTTTTTTTGTTGGTGTTGACGCATCTGCGAAGCACACTTTGTGCTTAATTAACACCACGCACCCACCAATACTGTGCCTAATATGCGCATACTTTGTCATTATTTTAGGCCTGTCGTGGCAGCGCCTTTGACCGGGGTGTCTCCCTCGCCTCGGACGCCGGCGCCGAGGACGTCCTAGTTTGTAAACTGCCCTCGGAGGCTGACATCTTGGTTGCCAACTCCACCGTACCAGGTAGTCTCTTCCTCTGCCAGTGTTGTTTTGGAGTTAGCAGTTCTGTGTTCGACCATCGTAAGCGCAGGCATCCACCGTGTGTGCCACGGAGTGCGCGCAGTACCGCTGACATCTGCACACGAATTAGTGGCGTGGACTTGCGCAACATCTATCGCACTCACTCCGCCCCGCCCACCAGGCTTAGATGGCAAGAGTATGTCAAGCTGGCCGAAGGGGGCGCTCGGGCGCAGTAGCTATCAAAGGTCAAACAGCCCATCTACGCGTGCCACGCACGACGCGGTCACCAATACATGCACTGGGCTTTTATAAAGGCGACTGGAGTCACACCGGAGTGCTCTAGTCGGTACACTATGCTTACCGTGAGGGCCGAGTTGTCCCATCAGTTGGCAACCTTCGCCCCTGTGTGCATGTACCACAACATAAACCGTTTAGGAAATCTTGCTTGGGCATTCAACTTACTGTATCAAATTTTGTGGATTCCAGACGTTAGAGTAGGTTGGGCGGGTAACTTGACTCACATGGGATTAAACTCTCGCCGTCCGGCGGAGCCTCGTCGCTCAAGTGGTTAGAGCGTTGGCTGTACCAAAGCCCTCTCCTTACTGCGTGGGTTCGAATCCCACCGGGGCGTTGAATTTTTTACAGTTGGTTCAGTATGAATTATTCGAAATCTGCCAAAACACCTATGAATTACGTGAGTCTAGGAGTCATCTGGTGGATTCTAGGTGAATTACTTAGGAAATCCTGCTTGGGCAGTCAACTTACTGTATCAGATTTGGTGGATTCCAGACGTTGCAGTAGGTTAGAAGAGTAACTTAACCCAAATGTGATTAAACTCGAATCGTCCGGCGGGCCTCGTAGCTCAAGTGGTTAGAGCGTTGGCTGTACTAAAGCCTTCCCCTTACTGTGTGGGTTAGAATCCCACCGAGGCGCCGAGTTTTTCACAGTCGGGTCAATATGAATTATTCAAAATCTGCCAAAACATCTATGAATAAACCGTTTAACCCTTTTGGGGCTTCTAGGCTGATTTGAGTTTCCCTTTTTAGGTTGTTATACAACTTTTCTGACAGAAGAATCAGTCCGCTGTTCATGCCTACCACCGAAGTCAGTACACGCAGTAGCCAGGTTTTCCCCGAACCCGCGTTTACTTTTGATTGCGATGAGTACAAATTGACCAGCGCCACCCTCCTCGGACTAAATATCGCACCCTTCCACCTGGCAGGTTGTGAGTCACAGACTCAACTCGCAAAGCATTCAATCAACGACCGAAGCGCCTAGGTTCGAGTCAGGGGTCTTTCTGGGCTGACAACGGCACTTACGTTAAAAGCGGACCTTCCATTTGCCCATGTCTCCGCCTGTAATATTTCTCGGCTAGAATTTGGGCAGGGCCTCGTAACTCAAGTGGTTAGAGCGTTGGCTGTACTAAAGCCCTCCCTCTTACTGCGTGGGTTCGGATCCCACCGAGGTGGTCAATATGAATTATTCAAAAGCTACCAAAACATCGATGAATTCCGTGAGCCTGATAGTCATCCGGTGGATTCTAGGTGAATTACTTAGGAAATCCTGCTTATTGTATCAGATTTGGTGAATTCCAGACGTTGCAGTAGGTTGGGCGGGTAAATGTGATTAAATTCGCGTCGTCCGGCGGGGCCTCGTAGCTCAAGTGGTTAGAGCGTTGGCTGTACTAAAGCCCTCCCTCTTACTGCGTGGGTTCGGATCCCACCGAGGCGCCGAGTTTTTCACAGTTGGGTCAATATGAAACAACGTTTTCACAATCAGCGGACCGTCCATGGCTCTGATTTTGCGAAGACCTATCGCCTGTGTAATAGGCGTTTTCCAAGAGGCTCCTGATCTTCACAACGATTACCTCGTGCAGGCAGGAGGTTCGGAGCGTTGAGTTGATAAAACGTTACTTTCATCGTTGCAAGATCTGGTCGGCAGTCACATTTAAGTGACATACGAGTTCGTCTGGCCGTCCGTTCCTCACCAAGAACATATGCGCCTCTGCGGTGTTCCCGCTGTTTCTTTCGCTACCTTCCTGCTCCAATTAATTGATCTTGCCGGAGTTATTGTCAGCTGCATCCGTTTTTTGTCAACTAACTCGCCTTTTTTGCCTTCCAACCACCACAAAGGATATTTCGCCTGGCGAAATTCCAACACTGGCAGTTGGTTCATCCAGGAGTTGTGCACCGTGCTGGGCGCCGATGCCGCCAGCTCCGGAGAGCATTTCGACATCGTCACCCTGCTCACCGTGGTCTCCCGGAAGGTGGCCCTCCTCTACGAATCGAATACCGGTCAGCCGGGATCTCACGGCATGAAGCAGATGGTCAGCGTGAGCTCAACCCTCACCCGCCGTGCCTTTCTCACTGGCTAACAGTAGCAGTAACAGCATCGTTTGCGTTTTACCCTCTTACGACCAACCGTAAAAATCATGCCGTCCCTCCCAACCCGTCCGCTCTCAATCTGCATTTTGTCTATATATGTATATTTATGCCAGGATTTCGCCATGCTGGTCCGGTCATTTTTTTCAATCCATGCCACTCTAGTCCCAAGGAATTGTCTCATCTTGTCGGGACGTCGCTGTTCGCCTCTCCCTGTTCCCCCCCCCCCACTCCGCATGCTTTTCGCAATCCTACTAATGCCTACTTTGCAAATAAACTTCACTCTGAGGGAGATGCTTCCGTACTACGAATTGTTTGCTAATACAGGCAGTGGGGGCATGATGGGAAGAATTTCGTCGGGAATCACAGTTGACGTCATCAGACCTCGCACCGGCGCCAGCCGCTGTAAGGTCACACTGCTTCCTTCTCTCGACCCGTAAGATCGAGTGTCTCATCCGTTGGAGGCTTCACAAATCATGCCTTTTGGGGTGTCATGATAATTCCACAGCCCGTAGCGAAAAAATGTCACTAGCTACTCGAATCTGCTTGTTTTTTCACGTGAACCAATGCCATCTGCGTGTACCCTCGATTCTCTAAAGGCCTAACTCCGTTGAAGATAGGGTATGGCCGAGGTGAATAAGCTTACTTCAGTTACTTTCCCTGTGTTCAAAACAGGTTGACGGGGCCCAAGAATAAACCCTCTCCCATCGTGGGCCATTCACATGTTCGGCACGATTATATTTGCTTGCTGAGAAACTTCGAACATGTCCTCTGACCTGCAAAAGCCCCATGCGGTGAATAGTTCTCACAGTCCCGGGCGTGGCAAATGATTATGATGACTCAAGCTATCTCTTCACAGGCCTCTGAGACGCGGATGTACGAAAGGAAGGCGGTCTAAAACGACCGCCAGCCTCGGGAATGCTTAGTGTGTGACTGGTGATGTGAAATTCTGTGGTGTGGACTGTTGCTCCCTCCAGTCTCTTGGATGTGGCGAAGTAACTGCCCCAGCCTGTCTGCCTGATCGATCCTTAGTCCTTGTTTGGGCGGGCCCCAGGCAATTGCTTCTCTCCGCACGCCAAGGCTAAAGCGCATCACCGGTCATCTTCAATTTGTCTTTCTGTCGGAAGGCAGTGGGTGTAGGACAGAAGTGTGAGGTAGATGCGTCGACAGTCCGCTTCACTACGAACGGATTCACGCACGTCTCTGCTACTGGGTCCACTTCGGTGGGACAGCGGTGGATCGCCTCGTCCGTTGCAGTCCAACCATCCGACGGGCAGTCTGTGCCTGCATGAAATAGACTGAAGTAACCATTTCTGTCATAAGTTTTGTCATGCGCCACCTGTGTCCAAATTTCAGGAGGGCGCGTGCAATGTGGACCTGAGTCAGTTGGTCAAATGGTCCAGTATACGAGCCAAAGGTTCGCTCTTTTTCGGGCAAGATCGAAGGGCATATGCAGCTGTGCTTTTAATGTGTTTGCTCGTCCTATGGTGAAAACGTTCGTTCCTGTGTTGTCATGGCACTGCGGATCCAGGGCCGCCGCGTGGGCTGTAATCCGTCGCGGATAGCGTCCGACAGGAGGGGAGTGCAAGAATGTTAATTCATCGCTCTCTTGGCGCCATCAGTCGCCCTGCGCGCCCACCTAGATTGGGATACGTCCCTCCTCCCCTCATTGACGTCAAAAATGCCTAAAACGACTGTCCCGTCCTCTCATCTGCTTGTCGGTAGTAATTATCAGTTCTTCAGTTTCTGTCAGTTTGCCAATTGAACGACTGCCCACGTGAGATTTTGACCAGACCGTCTAGACCAAGCAGAGATGTCCGTTTCCGTTCTCCCACTGGAGACGCCTCTCGCAAACCCCCCTCCCCCTTAAAACTGTCCAGAATGTTTGTCGTGTACAAGTGAGGCTTGCGTCTATGGTTATATTTAGGCCTATAGCTTGGGTTTGGTGGCCGCTACAACGAACTGCGACACAGAAGTGTTGGACTAACACCGGGCTGCACTGACTCCTTCCGAGCATATCCCTATTACCGCACGCCTTAAACGTAGGCCTCCATGCCGCGTCAGTCACTGCGCCCAGTCCCATTATTAACTGACCGACAAGCCCGAATGGCCGGTTGGTGCATTGTGGGAGTGATAAGAGAGGCTAACATTGGGAGATCTTTTCGCCAGGGCATACCGACACATTCCTGACTAATAATAGATTTGACGTGCTTGGAAATTTCGGTAAGCGTTAAAGAACGTGACTTTGAAAGTTGCCAGTTGGCGGGCTAACTCGATCCCTCTCGGGACTGACAATGAGGCTGCAATGACTCACGCATGTCAGTTCTTAGTCGCTTGTGCCACATGTGGCGGAGATCGGGTGTGTGGCACGCGTAGACGGGTCGACCGATTTTGTGGGCCATTGCGTCCCTCAACTCACCTCCCGTCCTTTTCACTCTGGACTTGACTATGTGTGACCGTGTTTATGATTAAAATCAGAAGGGTCACATTCTGGGAAGCGGAAGTGTGCGCCCAATCGTCTGACCAGGGTAGCTTGGCAAACAGAAGTCTGATCTTTTTATCGTATCTCCACCTAAATACTTTACTCCGATTTACTAATAATTCAGAACGAAAATATCCATTTCTGGCATGCGGTCAGGAGTCGTCTGCCTTCGTCTCTTGCGCACGCAATGGTCCAATAACGCGATTGTTTCGATAGACCAGTTCACCAAGACGAGTGGAATATCTGTTATGACCCGCCTGGCACTTGGAAGCCCATGGGGCGTATACGCACTCTACCCTTGTCCCCAATACCAAAGCAGCGGACAACGAAAACACGACCGGCCACGGAAATTGTACTAGAAAAACACTGCAACTCGCGACTAGCTGAAGGGTGACGCATATTTATAACACCCTTCTATGGTTCGCCGGCATTCGGCTCAATGACCTTCGGGAAGGGAGGAGTAGGCAATGGAGATGAAGATAAAGATGATAGCGCTGTAGAGAGAGAAAACGCACGTGGTCTCCAGTGCTTGGTAGGCTCTTGTTTTTGGGAGTGTAGGCACTTCCAACAGTATCGTTATCCAACTTGCGTTTGTTCGGGGCTAATATTGTTTTGTCGTCTGGATTAGGATATCGGCGACAGCCTCCGAGACTGTAATGACTTGCGTTGTCTGACCAATCATAGGACTCGTCTCTATGTGTTAGCTAAGGCGACTATAACATCCGGACAGTGCCTATCTTCTTGAAAAAGTAAGCACGCCAGAAGCAGCATTGTTCACCGATAATTTCGAAGGCACCCTGAGACCCAATTGCCATAATCATCATCATCATCATCATCATCATCATCATCATCATCATCATCATCATCATCATCATCATCATCATCATCATCATCATCATCATCATCATCATCATCATCATCATCATCATCATCATCATCATCATCACCACCATCATCATCATCATCATCAATCATCCATAAATATAACACATTCTACAAAACAGTTTCCCCCCTGGAATTGAATTTTGCGGCAACCTTTGTTCTCGCCACCTTCCCGACCACCAAATGGAACCAAAGCCTTGCCCAAGTCAAACGAAGTGGATGAAATGCCGGTGAGAGCTTTTATTTCAAAACAAATTCCACTGCGATCGACCGTCTGTCCGCCATACTTCACATTACTGCGTTTTCTCTTAGAGAACAGTCGACTACTGGATTTGCAAAATCGTTTTTAAACACAACCGATCATGCTTTATCGCATTTATTGACTTGCTATCCATAGCTTCTCACGTAGTGCCATAGAGATGAGATTGAAAATTACCCTGCCATGCATTCATTCTCGGTACTTATGCATTTCACCAAAACAGTTTATTTCAGGAAAACTCAGTACCGCTTTCAACAACTGCAGTGCTTGTTTAAAAGAAGGTGAAGGCACGATCACTGGGATAGTAGGTTTATTTGCCTGAGCTTTCGAACTCGAACTAGAGTTCATCATCAGAGGCTACTCGAGTGCAGCAAATTGTGAACATTTATATCGTTCATCCTTGCGGGGGGAGGGGAGGGGGAGTACGTCCGTGGCTAGGTAGGGTTTGTGTCGCCTGGTCCACGATGTTCCCCCGGCGTGGTGACGCCGTTTGTACTTAGCGACGGTGTGAGCTGCGCCACCTGACTGCGTGGGCGGAGAGCGTGATAACACGCAGGAAAATCGATGTGTCTGTTGATGAAGGTGGTGTCCGACACCTACGCTTCCAACAGCTCTCGCCCTGTCTTGTTGCCGGCTCGCGCCAATATCCGCGTGTTGCTGGACTCGAGTAGCCTCTGATGATGAACTCTAGTTCGAGTTCGAAAGCTCAGGCAAATAAACCTACTGTCCCAGTGATCGTGCCTTCACCTTATTTTAAACAAGAGCCTAGGATGCACATATGCTCTTCCATTCGTGCAGTGCTTGTTTTTGCTTAAAGACCTTTACTTTTGATAGCGTGTTTTGCGATACAATGACACTGATAAGCGACCCATTTGCGACTGTTTACGACATTCCAAATGTGCCGTGAATTTGGTCACACAGTGTTTTTTTCTCGATGTGGTCTGTAAAAAACAAACTAACCGCCCTCCAAGCGAACTGCCTTAAACCTACTGAATCCCCTTCTGAACTGGTGCAGACCAGTTTTTTCTTCTAAGTTCGTGTTTTTCGCGTGCTAACCTTGTCGTCGTGGGTGGGGGAGAGAAAGAAAGCTCAAAGTTCAACGTGGCAGAAAAAGCTTGTCAAACACATGAGAACTGAAGGTATTGAGGGTTTTGCCACAGCTCGACCACCGACAGTCGAGCACACTCCCCCGCAAATGATTTTTATCTGGGTGGAAGGTCGCGACAAAAACTTTAGTCCGACTTTTTGCGCACGTGGTTCTACAGTGCATGCGCGATATTTGTCATGCTAGTGACTTAGGGATCAAGCATTTTGACGAAGCGAGCACTGCTTATTCTAAGTGGGGAAGATAGAGGCTGTCCGACCTACGGAATCCTTTATTTATTTGTCTGAGCTTTCGAACTCGTACAGGCGTCCATAGCTAGAGATAACGGCGGCAACGGTTATAGGAGTTAGGAACCAATCAAACATCAGTGACACCGGTCTGGAGGTGACCGGACAGGGTCCCGCATAACGACACCAGCTCGATACGTCGTTCGGCTGAGTTTGACATTAATAATAATGTTCTCACGAACTATCGAGTTATATTTCACGAGCCTTGCGTGAGAGAAGCCGTAAGTAAAACCGGTTGGCGAATAAAATTGATATTCAAGACGTAAAATGACGTGACAGCGGAGCCTACCAGCGAAGCGGGGATTGTCCAGCAATATTGTGTCTGTCCCATTAAAACAAGCAATACAGTAAAGAAAAACAGGACGAGATTGTCAAAGGTGAATTATTTTGGTGCCTCACCACAAGTTCTCCTGTAGGACCCAGGCTTCGATCAGTTTTCGGTTTCTTTAGTTTTTTGGCGTGGATGTTTATCACCGCGGCTGCGGTGTTAGATTCGCGACACATTGTGTAGTTGTGGGCAGTCACTTGTGACGATCCGTCACCCCTTCCGCAGCCAACTTATGTTCGTGTATGCGTGAATCAAACATTCGTTCGGTCTGACCTGTGTAATTACATTGGCAGTTAAGGCACGGAATGTGATGCACTACACCCGAATGCTCATTGGGATTTAATCGATCCTTAATTCTCATGACCCTTCTCCGCATGGTACCTTTGGACCGGCGTGCTATTCCGACACGTGTAGTTCTGCAACAACGCGTCTGGTCGCCTCTGGCACCTCCTTGGTGTATGACAGTGCATGACGTACGATAAGTGCTGTTTCCGTATGGATCCTTCGGAGGGTGACCTCTTAGGCATTGACTTATGAACTTGTTCGAAGGGTTATTTCGCATAAATGGATCGCGGAGATATCGGGTCTCAAGTGTCCATTCTTCTGGCTTGCTGCAATGCATCTGAATCCGTCTGTAGAGCGTTTTCACACACAGTTTCCTGTCTGAACCACCGGATGGCTAATGTGAAAACTGAGACACTGTGAGGAGATTGTCACCTCCCGGTAGATCGCTGTTTCTATTTCGCCTGCCGGGTGAAGGCAATCATTTCCGGCTCTTTTAGGAGCGAAAATTAAGGAGCCCACTGGAGTTCCCTTAATTTGCTCATAGATTTCTAAGAGCCTCATGAGATGTGGGTTCTGAGTCTCGCTGCGGGACTCCACAAATTTCCTGTACAAGACTTCCTACGCTAAACTCGCCGGTATGGATGTGAATAGCGGTGTCGAGTCGAAGGAGACTATGGTTTCATCAAATCAAATCCTCCGATGTCGGTGATCCACAAGGAATTGTGAG
Source organism: Spirometra erinaceieuropaei (assembly GCA_902702965.1). Taxonomy (NCBI): domain Eukaryota; kingdom Metazoa; phylum Platyhelminthes; class Cestoda; order Diphyllobothriidea; family Diphyllobothriidae; genus Spirometra; species Spirometra erinaceieuropaei. Next base: position 194,369 of record CACRXP010000663.1, read on the forward strand.
ACCGGATTTGGGCAACGGTAGGGTGTAAGACCCCAACCAACTTGAAGTAGCCTGTGGACTGTGCCATACGTTGAATGTTGGTAGAGTGGGCAACACACGGGACAAGGAACAGGCGGAGTATAGGAAGACACAGAAAAGGAAAAAAGGTTCTGCCGAAAGTCTTTTTGCATGTTGTCAGATGGCAAAGAAGGTGAGCGCGACAATTTAAAAAAGTAGACAGGAAGCAATTTTCAAAAAACTGGCTGATTTTGAATAAAGCGCCGCCGATAAGTTTACATTAAGCTAAAAAGGGAAGGAATTTTTAAAACAAGAAACAGGCGGAATACTAGATGACACTGAAATGGAGAAAAAATCTGCCCAAAGTCTTATCATACGCTGTCATATGGCAAGGAAATTGAGCACCATAATTTAAAAAATGGACAACAAGAAATTTTCGAAAAATGACGGATTTTTAAGAAGGCGCCTCTCTAAGTCTAAATTTAGTCAGGAAGCCCGGAAAATTTCGACCAGAAGGAAGGGTAGATAATGAGGGATGTTTGCAGTCACACGGAATTTTAGTGCGTATTTTGGCGTTGTCATTTACTTGGGGTCATACTTCCTACCGTTACCCCGAACCTGTTGAGGAAGTCGAATTACCCTTCATAAAGTTCGGTTTCGAGTACATTCATTTTACGAAATTATACATTAGATTGCCTTTTAGGACAACGATTGTTTCCAGAGAAACATTTGGATTGTGGAGCTTTGGCAGACAATAGAATCCGATTGGAACAGTCTCCGTTGGTTTCGTTTGTCGCAATTCGTCTTTTATTATCATATTTTGGCATTTGAAGTTTATTCTGCCGACCTGTTACTGCTCTGGCTTGGGAGTCCTGTGGTGGTCTCTAAAATCCTGTGTCAGCAAGCAGAATCTTGACTTTCTTATTGTAGCCGTCTTGATTCCTTACGGCAACTGATCATCCCATATCAGCTGCAGAATGGTAATTTCTTCGCCAATCCACTGTTCCTTCATAGTCTCGATCCACTCTGCCAAACACTTTCAGTTGATCTGTGCGCCATCTGAAAGGAGGTGACAATTTGTCGAACGGAGTGCCTCTTGTCGTCGGTTGTTTTAGTTCTTACAAACATGGCTTCCAAGGCTGCAAGATGGACAGAGTCGGCATCACGGTGTTAAAACTAGCTCAATGCCGTTGCACGCGCAGATGCTGCTCCGATAGCTGCTCAGATAAGAGGCTGTGGACCAAGTTCGAGCCTCCCCTGTCGGATAGTTGTAAATTAATCCGTTTCCGTTCCAAAACTGCTCGTTTCTTGGCTGCTCTGTGATGCGCCACTGCAGAGACTGTCTTACGGATGTCTTCAGCGATGGAGTCACCGAGCTCGCGGGCACAATCCCTTCTAGTCTGTTCGAATGCAGTCTTGTATTTTTTCGACACCTCTGGCGGCAGTCGTTTAGGACTCTCGTTGTCTGCTTGTATCACAACTTCTCTGCCCGTGGCCATGTTAACGCTGCGTCAGGCCGTCTTGGATGCTTTTGTGCAAAAAACATAGTTGCCTCTCGTGTAGCAAATATCATCCAAATACAAGCTGTCAGAATTCTATCACACCCGGAGGGGACGATGACGACAATGACTGTAATGATGATGATGATGATGATTATGGTGGTGGTGGTGGTGGTGGTGGTGGTGGTGGTGGTGGCAGCGGCGGCGATGTTGGTGATGGCGATGATGATGATGAGTCCTCAACGTTGCATGCAATCGGAATGCCAATAAGCTTGTGGAAGTTCGTTTCAAAGCAGTTGAACTTGTTATGTGCTTGTGGTTTAGTTTGAAGTGTAGCCGTGTTAACGCGGCGTCAGGACGTCTTGGATGCTTTTGCGCAGAAGAAACTTGACCCTAATTATGACTAAACTCTCGTCGTCCGGCGGGGCCTCGTAGCTCAGATGGTTAGAGCGCTGACCCTGCTGTCGTGGGTTCGAACCCCACCGAGGTCCCGAGTTTTTCACGTTTGGGTCAGAGTGAAAAACGTAGTTACCTTTCGTGTGGCAAATATCGGCCGGTTATGGGCTGTCAGAATCCTATCGCGCCCGGAGGGGGAAGGCGATGACGATGACCGTGATTGATGATGATGATGATGTTGTTGTTGTTGTTGTTGTTGTTGATGATGATGATGATGATGATGATGATGATGATGATGATGATGATGATGATGATGATGATGATGATGATGATGATGATGATGATGGTGATGATGATGATGATGAGGATGAGGATGAGCATGATGAGCATGATGAGTCCTTGGTGCTGTGTGTGCCTGTAATGCCGATGGGTTTGTCGGAAGTTCGTTTCAAAACAGTTGAATTTGTGGTTTAGTTCGAAGTGTGGTCGAAAACTCCTAAAACAGACATCGGTAATTACTTGTAAAGCATGCACTTAGATTGATGACGTCGAAGCCTATACTGTTACGCATGAAGTGCACAACAGCCCTTGAAGATCGCCCCCTGAATAAGGCATCTTCATTGCAGAATACTAATTATGTACTGTTTTCAATTAAATAGCAGCTCTTAATTTCGCCGGCTTCGTATCAATGGTGCAAACCAGCCAGGGTGAGTTCATAGGCAGTTTCTACGAGGAGGGGAAATTTAAGGAGCCTTATTTACCTTTCAAGCCATATCCTGTCATAGATTTATGGTTAAAAAGCCTACTTTTTGGATCCAGACAGCCTACGCATTTTTTGAGGGTCTGAAGATAGAATGCTCCGAAAATCGTAGCCTGGGCAAGTATTATATGAACGGAAGCACTGAGGGTTGGGCCCATTGGCTCCTTCTCAATGTGGCCTTTACGCCACCCTCACGCACGTGAGCTGCTATTACCAAAGACTGGCACATGTTGTGGGGGCCAGGTCGCGCACGGTACGCGTAGACGGGATGTTCAGCACCGTAAGCCACCGCTCCCGTCGCACCTTCGGTCGTCTTGACATTTGTGTGGCCATGGATGCTTAAAAGGTGAGGAGGGGAGAAATGCGTTAGGTGCTCCGCAAGTCCGCTACAACCAATTCACACAGAAGCCACCGATGCTGCGTCCACACCGTGGGGTCCGCGATGAACGTAATCGCTCGCGACGGTCGAAATGTAATCACAAGAACAAAAGAAATAAGACAATTTTTCGACCAAAACGTTTCACACGAAACTACCAGCTAGATCAATATTCCTGTTTGTTATGCGTAATGTTGAGCCGGTTAGTGTTGCATCCAACATCGAACTGTGGGCTCCTTCATGTGAGACCACAACGTTACTTAATGCACAATGTGTCTCAAAAGCTAACTTATTCACAAACGGGTCACGTGACAGATGCGCTAGCCCCACACGGGGACCATATGGGATCCCGGTGGGCGTTATCGAAATGCACACTATAACAAATTCCCAGATTTTGGGGTGCGCTGGCAGACCCGGTTGCCGGCAGACGTCGTGCACGCTGGGACCCCCGCCGCTCCCCATTTTGTTGTTGGTTAAAACCCTGGTCATTTACTGTGTGCACCAGGGGGTGTGGAGTGGAGCACCAAGGTACCAGCTCGATGGTGCCATCCATCCGCGCCCTCTCCCGTCTCCGGTCTTCTTGATTCTTGACACCGGACCCAGATGTGAAGGAGGAGAGAGTGCGATAGACGCCGCGCAAGTCTGCTACCACTGTAGACGAACTCACACGTAAGTCACCGTCCTTGCTTCACCTCGCCGCGGGGCACACGATGGACATCGTCGGAAACGACGGTCGAACTATCGTATTCCTAACTACTTCCAAAAATCAATAATACAATGGTGAAGTTACTTGTTGGCTGCTTTTCTTTTGAAAAGTCAAATTGACAAACAGGTGTTTTCGGTAGTTCTTCGTCAGGCCAATTCAGTTACATGGAGGAATGAAACTATACAAAATGCACAGCGTTTATAGGTGTCTCAGGGCTATAAAGTCTTTAACACTCGTCTTCCCCACGCCGGCCGCATGATGAGGTCGGCGGGTTTTAGTCCACAGGACTAGGGGAGGGGAGTAAGAGAGACTTTGAGTTATATCCTTGGATGGAATACACGGAGTACCCATTACTGTAATTAGGGATTTGGGCGACATTTCGAAACTAGTTGAGGTTGGCGTCGACCACGGTGGAGGGAACGCTTGCGTCAGCACTAAATTCGCTAGCCATATAACCACTGCTTCGGCCGTTGCTAGTATCCGTTGGCGTAGGCCTTTAGAGAAGCTTTTTGGTGTCCGATAGTCAACACGAAATGCTTCCTTGGCATCGACTCGGTGATTCGTATCGATTAAATGGGCGAGAATACAACTCGAAATCTACCGGGTCTCACCTCTGCCTAGCCAGACCGTCATATGTTCACGCACCCTCTACCAGGCGTCTCGTTATACGGCCGATGTATCCCGCTTCAGAGGAGCAAGTGAATGAGTAGATGCACATTGGTGTGGCCTCCAACGGTATTCTGCCTTTACCTCCCAAACGTAGGAGGAGAGATTTTGTGAGGCATACGCGTAAATCCGTTGCGGGGAATGCCCTCGTGATAGCTGTACTTAATCACCGTCTGACTGGTTTGCTCTCTGCGTCCCCTGCTAAAACGTCCAAACGACAGACAGGTGAGCACTGTATAATCCGGCCCGTGATGTACTCAACCACCTCCGTTACTATCACTTATGTGTGTTGTTGTCCTTGTCTATTTTGGCAGGTTTAACGACCATGATTGATAGACAAGACGCCGGCGACTGGCTGAGTTTACGTGATTGATGGCAAAAACAGTCCACTTATCCATCCGCCTCGCAATGCCGCGGAACTCCAGGTAATCAGGTTAAGCGGCCAGATTCCTGGACAGGCGGTTACCTGGACAATTTAGTCGCACGCACGCACATGCGCTCCGATACGAACGTGAGCGTACGGGCGCAAGCTCACGTGCCCGAAACACATCCACGGCCTGTCTTGTTTTGCATCTCACGGCCTGCACGTTAGACCCGCGCCCCTCCCTTTCGTGTTAGCAACCGAGTGCGCTGCACGAAACCCACATCCGTGCATGCCATCACGACCCGATTTCTTTTGTTCCGCTACCCTCGAAGGGGGGTGGGCGCAAGCCCTGCATTCGTCCAGACATGCGCCCACTGTTGCGTAGGTCGTAGTTGCATTATTCTGAATACATTTACCTGCAAGCATGTAGCGCAGGAGAGGAAACAGAGTGCGTTGGCCATGCGAGCAAAGATTACGTGTGGTGTTGCGAAATGCTGGGGAAGACGGATAAAGGTAGTGTGGGTTATATGTGGTGACTTACTGAATCCTGGTGAAGCTTATTGTACACCAGTATTGCATTTCATGTGCACCATGTAACACTCCACTACAAAGGACCATGTTGCAGATGCGTAGGATCAGAATCGCGTCTTCGAATAAGAAGGATTACTTAGGTTGAGCTGTAATACTAACTATTCTGTGGCATCAGGATGATGGCTCTTAATCGCACTTCCTTTTAGCCGGCTCCAAAAACCCTACTCGGTATAAGACGATTGCTTAAGTAGTGTGCATTTTCCCTATCGATTTTTAATGCTCCTATAAATTCAAACATATCCTATAAGAGACATGGATGAGAATATTCTTTTTTGTGTTTATTTGATGGCACATTGCCCCAAATGCCCCAGGTCAAAAAGCCAATCTATTGTTAACTCTCAGTTGATGTGAAATTGCAGTCGTTCTACCAGAGGCCTGGTGTGAGTAATGGGGACCAGATCCTGTGTGGAACGCGCAGACTGGCATTTCGGCCAGTGTCTGCGCCCATCTGTGGTCACCTTGACGTTGTCTTGCGATTGGAGCAAGGTGGATGAGGGGGAGTGAGGTAGATGCTTCGAAAGTCTGTCCGAACGAAAACGCGCAAGTCCCCGTCATGCGCCTACTCCGTGGGGCACATGGGGTGGGCGTCGTCACTCCCGGCGGCCAGCCTGTTGGGCTGCCTAAATCATGCTGGTGTGTTGCTGAGCTGGACCGAACCTGAGACTGCATACCCTCAAGACATGCACTTCTCAAGCCGCACGAACATAATGTGGACCCCGAGAGGCGCGGTTTTGCAGCGTGCGCCCGACGAGGGGTCACTGCATCCTTTGTGGCAACTTCACGTAGGTGCTACCGAGACCACCCTGAATGGGGCTTGGTATGTGCGTAATCAGGATGTGCGTAATCAGTTCTGGGCCGGGTTGCCTGGGAAGACGGTTTGCCCGTTAGCCTAGCTGCTGGCTACCCGGCGCGTCCACAGGTGGCGGATAGTGGGACGACCTTCAGTGAAGGTTAGCTGCGAAATAAGCAGACCCAGGTCTGACGAATAAGCAGTCGCGGACTAGCAGCGACATTGCTACCAGGGTGCGGTGGGCTGAAGTCTGGCACGCTGAAAGCCTTATAAAATGCCGCAAAGCCCAATGGCGGCATTGTGACATGGCGACCGTAAACCGCCATTAAATAAGTTTACTTGCCACCGCTGCCTTGTGGTTAGGTTTTTAAGCCAAAGCGCTAGAGGAGACAACCTCGAACAAACAATCCGAGCGGCTGTTGGGGACCCGCCCGTATTCGAAATTCCCAAGAAACCTCATGCAACATGTCCAATAACAGTACTAAGACCCATGCTACGGCGTCCGCGGGAACCGACGCGCTCCGCAACCCTAGTCCAGTGGTGTGGGCGAATAGTATGCGAGCTGGACTACTCAATCGTGGAAGGACTCTCGGTATTGGATGCTGGAATGTACGAACGTTCCTGGACCCTGGTACCCAAAGTCTGACCGCACGCAGCCTTTATCAGTACAACGTGGATGTCTGCTGTCTGTCTGAGGTACGACTCCCTGACTCGGGCTCTCGCGAAATAAAGATCCCGGGAGTCGAATCCCACTTCACCCTGTACCACAGCGGCTCCCGCGATTCCTCTGGTCGACACGGTGTGGCGATCGCCTTATCACAACAAGCGGAGCTTGCGCTACTTGCTTGGGAACCAGTAAATGACCGGATGGCCTACGTGCGACTGAAGGGTCACTTCACGAACATCTCCATCGTCGCTGTGTACGCACCAACTTCGGCTGCCGAACAGCGCGATAAAGAGGCGTTTTACTTTCAGTTGCAAGCGCTAGTTGAAAGACTGCCTCGCCGCGATCTGCTGATTGTTGCTGGCGATTGGAATGGTCGAACTGGACCTGGCGACCCCACAACCAGTCATCTTCTTGGCCGCTTTGGGCTTGGTTCTCGATGTGAAAATGGTGAGAGATTGCTGCACTTCGCTGATCGAAACCGACTGCTTGTCACCAACACATGCTTCCAGCATCGCAAAAAACATCTGCTGACCTGGTATTCAAACGACGGTCGTACGGCCAGTCAGATTGACTACATACTAGTCAGCTCAAGGTTCCGCAGCTGGGTTCACGATAGCAGATCGATGCGTGGTGCCGAGACTGGTAACGCCCATGGGTCGGATCATGTCCTCGTCCGTACACGCCTAAAAGTTCGCCTCTCATCCTCACCAAAAATGCCACGTCCTAGACGCCTCAATGTCGCAAAAATCCGGCAAGCCAGCACTGCCGAGGCCCTAAGCAGAGAAATCCGGACCTGTTTTACGGCCCGAGTCGACGGAGAAGTCAGTAACCAGTGGTCGTCACTGAAGACATCAGTCTATGAGGCAGCTGAGAAAATCCTTGGATACACCCAGCGACGCCGCAGTGACTGGATAAGCGGAAGAACCCTACAGTTGTCTGCTCAGACGGCTAGAGCCAGGTCCCGCAACGATGACCATTTCCGCCAACTTCGGAAGATGACGGCAAAATCGGCCAGGGATGACCGGAAACAATATTGGGCTGAAATAGCGACATCCATGGAACAGGCCTCGAACGTTGGTGACACCCGAAAGCTCTACCGTCTGATCCGCCAAGTTAGCGGTAAGCCCTCTACACTGAGTGACTCTGTTCGCGATGTGAACGGCGGCTTTATTGCTGACAACTCGGCCAAAGTCGAGCGCTGGCGTGAGCACTTTGAGCACCATCTCAACTTCGATACCCAACCTACATCGCCCTTGTTCTCCTCCTCAGCGGAGTTTCTTCCCTCTCCTACCTATGCAGTGCCATGCGATCCCCCCTCCGAGGAAGAAGTCGCCGATGTCATACGAAAGTTGCGCAACAATAAGGCACCCGGAGAGGACGGTATACCCGCTGAAATCTTTAAGTCTTGTGTCGACACTCTGGCGCCCTGGCTCCATGAGGTGATTGAACGCGCGTGGAGAGACGAGGTTGTCCCTGATGACTGGGGCTTAGGCATCCTTGTACCTATCCTCAAGAAGGGAGATAAGACGAGATGCGAGAACTACCGCGGCATAAGTCTCATCGACGTTGCTGCGAAGATCTTCGCTATTGTCCTACTCGGACGATTCCAGGCTGTGCGTGACTCAAGGATGAGGCCCAACCAAGCCGGATTTCGTGCTGGACGTGGATGCGCAGATCAGATATTCGCACTGAGGCGCATTCTCGAATTTCGCCATAGCTACCAACAACCGATGGCCGTCTGCTTCGTTGACTTTGCCGCCGCGTTCAATTCCGTTCACCGTGAGTCCCTGTGGCGGATAATGGCGCTAGATGGTGTACCGGCCAAAATCATCGCCATGATCAAGGCCTACTATCGTTCCACTACTGCGAGAGTCCTGGTCCGTAACAATTTTTCCCAACCGTTCGGTATTCGGTCTGGCGTCCGACAGGGTTGTATCCTGTCACCCATACTGTTCAACTACGCTATTGACTGGATCCTCGGGAGGGCCCTACGCGACAGTGACGGTGTTGAACTTGCACCCGGACATCGACTGACTGATCTCGACTATGCCGATGATATCGCCTTACCTGCTTCAAGTTTTGGTGATCTGCAGTCTATGGTGTCACGAGTGAACGAGGTCGCTAAATCAGTCGGTATGTCCATAAACGCTGGGAAGACCAAAGTATTCTCAAGCTGCATTCCCGACCAGGAGAAGGCACCCCTGGGGATTGATGACTGTCAACTTGAAGAAGTGGACAGTTTTAAATACCTCGGGGCGCGGCTGCTGCCTAATGGACAGAGTAAGGACGACATTGTCTCCCGAATCGATGCTGCCCGCTGGGTTTTTTCAAGCCTTCGGAAATGCCTGTGGAACCGACGTGACCCCTCCATCGCCACTACGATTCGCGTGTACCGTGCATCTGTCCGGTCTGTCCTTCTCGACGGTTGTGAATGCTGGGCTTTGCGCGTGGCGGATGAGCGAAAACTGGAGGTATTTGACCATCACTGCTTGAGGATCATCCTTCGAGTGAAGTTAACCGACTTCGTCTCAAATGAGGTAGTCCGCGCTCGCTGCGACAACATCGCGAGGATAACTCAGGCCATCCAAGAAAGACGACTGAGGTGGTTCGGGCATGTTCTTCGTCGTCCACCTCAGGAGCTCAGTGTTACTGCCCTCGACCCGGCACCGTTGCCCCATTGGAGGCGTCGAAGAGGGGGTCACTTCAAAACCTGGCTCGACACTGTCCGTCAAGACATGGAGGTGGTTCTTGGACCTTCGGTATTCGGTCTCCGTCGTTGGCGAAGGGAATGGGTTGAGCTGTCTAGATCTGCGGCCGCGGATCGTCACGCGTGGAGAGGTACAATTCGGGACATCATCGAGGCCGGCTAGATCAGGCATGATCGCAGCCGTATCAAGTACAAGTAAGTAAGATACGGTCGCGTGTGGCGCGTGTAGATGGACCGTTCAATTTTCCTGATTTTATACCCCCTAAATGCGCCGTGAGTCTGATTTGCTGTGAATAAACTGGCGCCAGATCACGGCTGCAGCCACCTCATGAGTCAGTGTTGGACACCGTCCCAACGCGGCCAAATGACCGGGCTGCTCGGCCCTCAACGGAAGTCGATTGCAAAATAATCCGTCTGTCAGACCTGAAAAACCAACAGTGACAATATAAGTATTGTCTTAAAGGACCTGGACAGTAATCTGGCAAGTTAAACGTTGCGTCACGCTCACTTAGGCCTCACCCACCGTCTTGGGCAACCCGGAACCGGACATTGGCATGCTGGGGAAGTGGGTATAATCTGCACCTTCTAGTCCGTCTATTACGATAAACAGGTGGCAGTCTGCGCATCGTTGCTCTCCGCCGCTTTGTCTGTGTCCTTCTGTCCGCCTCACGCTACCTGTCGATTCGTCGACGGGGGCTGCGCGAGGCTTATCCCTAGCCTACCTCCAGCCCAAAGTCAATCAAGGCTTCCCCTTCACTGATTGGCTGACGGACACTAACGCAGACAGGGTGAAAGGCGCACACATGCGCTGGGTGGCTGGAGAGACAACTTGCGACAACTGTTCACAGAGCCTCTTGTACGTTCATATACGTCAGTAAAGTTGCCCAAGTCAATCCGTCTTCCCTGACTTCTGATTCGGACTTCTTTGTGTTGCCGACCACACCATCTCGAAAAAGCATCTGTCAATCAAGCCGTCCCGCGTAATCGCCGTCTGGCAAGCTAGAGCTTAGCTGACTTTCGCGGCGTACCGAAAAGGGCTGTGTCCTGCGTCGGCTGATTGAACTTGGCAGAGGCAAATGACGCTGGAATTAGCACCTGCTCGGCCATTAGTCACTTTCATCTGAATTACTATCACACACCGAGACTGTTTCCAGCCAACTATCAACAGTACCGGACCTCTCTGTTAATTTAGATGCAACTGTTCGCCCTACGCTGCGGTCTAGCAGCGTTATTTACAGTCTTGATAAACGACTCCTCGATCAGATGTGGTTACGTCACCCCACCGGAGGTAAACAAATCCCAGCCACGTGTAATACGGGACCGGTGGTGATAGCGGTTTTTACATGTGGGGCCGAGAAATGCACAGGCGACGAGGTCAAGTTGTCGTATGCAAAAGAAAAGCTGTTAGGAATGCGCGGTTGTAATTTGAATGGTTAAGAAATAGTCACCCTAACCCCTAACCCCAACGGCATTTGGGGCTACCGATCCCTCTAGTGTCCTATGCTATATCAAGGCTCACCGGTATTAGTAATCTCCGTAAGATAACGCTAAAAAACGTAGCATATGACCTATCCGTCCTTAAAGACCCGTCTATGAAAGAGACAGCAACCGAGCAAAAGAAGGATTGCAGAATTTGCATGGATGGGACATGCATATCCAAAGTTTGGGAAGAAACTACCGTACCGATTTTGACACATTCTATCGGACTGTCTGTTCGGAGATTAAGGCTCATAAAACGTATAATTTCTGAAATTATTCAGTGCACGATATGGAGTTAAGTCTCCCAGAAATGACTTTTAGGGTCAGAAACGAAATTTCAATGAACATTTGAGTCGAAGTCAATCAACTGCTGTGGAATAACCACATAATGTCCATTTCACAAACAAGTGGTACTACGAGTAGTATGACATGTAGTTGGCAAACGCATTATACCGTACTTCCGACACAGGCACTAACTAAAAGCCCAGACACGTGCTTCGCCGACATTCTACCTCTTCGAGACACAGCTGCGAGGAGTCCGGCTCCTCGGTGGGTCCTCCTGCGTTCCCGTGTACTTTCTGGTATATGAACGCTGGTATAGGGAACGCTGGGGGTCCCACTGAGAAGCCAAACCCCTCGCAGCTGTGTCTCGAAGAGGCAGAATGTCGGCGAATCACGTGTCGGGAGTACGGTATAATACGTTTTCCATTAAAGCTGGTGTTGATAATGCCGTTCTCACAAACCAGCAGCTCACAGTGAGTGACCGATCTCATGAAATGTTAGCCGAAATTCTGAAATGAATTTTTGATTAGGAGGAATTGGGTTGGGTTGTAATATTGATTATCACACGGCATGATCCCATAATACATCGGAGTCACCAGAATGTTGAATTTTGAGTGCACTCGGCTAAAATTACTAGAAAAGTAGTATACAGTTTGCAAATTGATCCTCGATAGCCTTGTAAATTAAAATGCTGTTAACATAAGGCGCAAAAAACATGTTTTATCTCACTCATTTTGTGGAAAATCACGTTGGCTCCACATTTTATACTTGAGGAAAGAATGCCCTTCGATTTTAAAAAGTTTCTGATTAAAAGTTTTGGCAAGGCTTGGTTTTGCAGCTCCACTTCAATGATGCCATATGGTTCACTTACTAAAACAATACTAGATAACATACCTAAGTTAACCTTTCCCTGGATAAGGAAGTGAAATATAGCGCAAGCAGATTTCAAAGCACGCGCAGGGAAGCGAGGTGGTGGTGGAAGCGAGTGAAGGTGGCGTGCACACATCCCCTTCCCCATGGAGGAACATGTGATTTTTCATACACAGAACGTATAGACCTTGTAGGCTCAAACCTGTAGACGGTAACGCAACGTCTCATCTGGCTTAATTTTTTTGGAAATTGGAAGACCTTATCAAAACCTAAATATGCCCTTCTTCGAGTACAATATGTTGAGATGATGTGATTTGCCTCCAAACGAGCAAAAGAAAACAACTTTTTTCAATTTCCTAAAAAATATATTTCAATTTATTTGGGCATCGAGAATCAATGTAAGAACAGTTTTTGTCGAAGGTCGCAAAGAAGTGCATCCAAAAGCCAATACCCTAACGAGTCCGAAATATCATAGGATTATGCCGCATGGTAATTTATATTACAACCCCACCAAAAAAATATTTCCCAACAGAAAATTAATTCAGAATTTCAATCAGAGATCGGTCACTGACTGCATATCATACGAGCTCTAAATAAGAATGACAATAAAGAAACCTGGCGGATGAGTAAATTCGACATCCAAGGTGTTCAACGACCTGATCGTGAAGCACACAGGCGATGTCAGGGGTGATCCGCAACGGTGTGTCCGTTACAATGAAATAACCAGGGTCAAGTTAGCCTGACAGCTCCGCAGAAGACGACTTCACTCTTTGTTGAAAATCAGTCACTGTTAAAAATATAAAAGAGTTAATAGGAAATTGTTGAGATCTAAACTTGGTCAATCGTTTCAGGATCTACAAGTAAAACAAAGCAGGCTGAACTTGGAGAACAGAAATGTCGCAGAACCAAGTCCAACTCGTAATTATATGTGTCCTTGCGCAGAGACAGTAGGTGAGCTAACTCATGAAATCTCAATCGAAATTCCGAAATGCGTCATCGTTTCGAAAAGATTAATGAAGGAAGGTCGTGGAACTATTTAGTCTGCAGTATAACTTTATAATAGTTCAGTTACCTCAGGATGCCGTCTTTCGAATGAACTTCATTCCGGCTGCATGCAAAAACTATACTCTATAAAAAACGACTAATAAGTAGCATAAATTTTTGTCATTGATTTTTGATGCCCCTAAAAGTCCAGTTATGTTTCATGGAAAACAGGCATAAAAATCTTCATTCCTTTGCTCATTCGGTAGATAATTACGCCTTCTAATTTTCTACTCGAAGGAGGGATATAAGTGGGTTTTAAAAAGTTTCAAATTGTGAGACTTTTAAATACTGTGAAATGGTCGTTCATTAATCGTCATGTCTTTGCATTTACCAATGTGGCTTCTAAAGTTAACAGTATGGATCAAATCCACTGATTAATTTTATGACCCTCATATGGTCTTCTTTATCGCCGCAGAGAATTGTGTGGTTTTCCATACGCGGAAAGCATACGGTTTGTAGTTTCGAAACCCTGAATCAAACTGTAACGGTAGAGCGGGTTCAAAATTATTCGGTAATTCAAAAAGTTTTGAAAACCAAATCATACCCTTCCTTCGAGTAAAAGATTGGAAGAAAACGTAATTATCTACCAAATGAGCGAAATAAGGAATATTTTTATGCCTGTTTTCCATGAAATGCAAATGGACATTTAGGGGGATAGAAACGCAACTAGAAAAATGCATGCTACTTGAGTAGCCATTTTTACAGAGTGTAGTTTTTGCATGCAGCCGGAAAGAAGTTCATTCGAAAGCCGGAATCCTGAGGTAACTGAAATATTATAGAATTATTTTGCAGGTCTACTAGTTTTACAACCCCACTTAATTAATCTTTTCGAAACGAAAATTCATTTCTAAATTTCGTTTTACATTTCATGATTAAGCCCACCTACTGCAATAACCTTCTAAAGATTCCGAAGTCAGGGCATCTCTTTTATTGGAAACGATGAAAAAGGAACCTTTGGGTGTGGTGAACATAATCCCAAAAATTTAACTGTCCAAACGAAGAATTCTCATGTATCGTAAAATCGCGCAATTCTTGTTTAAATAAAAAATCCCCTGACACAAACAGCGCGCAGAACAAAGTTCACCATTGTCGAAGAATAAACAAAATAACAAGACAAAAGACAAAGTCGCTGATTGCCAATTGAATGAAACCACGGTCTGTACAAGTAATCTGATGTATAATCAGCAGCTGCGAATAAATGCTGTATGCGAAAAGCCTACGAACAGCAAATGGATATCCAGTAATATACAGCAAGCACTTGTAGGCTGACACATACAAGTGCCGAAGGAATAGGCCACTTAAGTCCGCATACCATTCCAATATGGTTTTTTCGACAGCCCGAATCCAAAAATTTTTCCAGAAGTAAGACTGACAGTTTTCACGAGTGCAAATGAAATGCTCACACATACGAGTATTAGAGCAAGATGAAGACGTCGAATGACGGAATGTTAGAAAATACAAGGCATAATCCATTCACATTGAGTCGTTGACTACTGCCAACGAAGTAAACCTCTGGGCGATAACCTGAGCTGCCATTACGAGTTAACAGCGGTGCAAATGTCCTCGAATGTATTCGTCGCAGGAAAACCACGTCAACCAGAGTAAAGAAAGGAATAAGTTTACCGTACACCAGAACATAACTTCTTAGTCTATAATTGAAAGCCAAAACACCACGCATACTCCTATAAGTTTCACTTCCAATTTTGAAAAAGCGTGCGGGAAAGTGTAATTTCTCAACGTTGACGGTGCTATATCAATAAAGAGTCTACGAGATAGGTATATTCGTGGTCAATTATGTTGTGTGTATTTCATGCTACGGCACGCATCGCGTTTGCAGTCAAACAAAAGGTTACACTACGGTAATTCTAACTACCTAATAAAAATAAGTAGCAACAACGAGGGACGCTACGCTTCGCCTAAACCTTCTTGTGTAAATACTTCCTTCAGCGTTCTCTGGTAGCAGTATGTACAGTGCGTTCGTCGCCAAACGTCTGTAACCAGGAAAGCGAAATGAAGAAGCCGACTATGCGAGTTAACAGCAGTGCAGTTATTCTCATATGTATCGGACGCAAGAAAACTAGGCCGGTCACAACTAAGAATGCAATAAATTCAACGTACAATAGGATGCAGATTTTATCAGTCACATACACACTTTAGGCTTGCCATGGGAAGCCAAAATAATATACGTAGTTCTGCCATTTGTAATTCCAAAAGAGACAACTGCAGACCGAATGGAAGGTCCAATTTTCCAGATTTGGTAGTTATGACCCGATCCGGTACTCAGGAACGACACCAACCAAAGGTGTGCTCGATGGTAGGCTTAACCATCAACACGGCAGTGTAAACAACAAAAATGGCCGCGAGAAAAAGTATTTTAACCAGCGCGTTGTTCATATGGGTGAAATAGCGCCAATTTACAACATCTTATTTTGGTTGGCCACCATTTTGTCCACTGCGCTTTGAGAAGCTCCTAGGCGAGTCGAGCAACTTTGCGCACAGATCAATCAGGTTCTATGGGAGAAACCAACAACGAGGCGCCGTCGGCATGCCAACAGCGTGCTAACAACGTGTCAGATAATGCGCGCACGTGGCCTCTAGACAGTGACTGGCTTTTTTGATAAGGTAAGCCTTCTTAACGATATTAGTAGAGTCATCGAGGAGGGTAATTTTCAGTCACCCATTAGATATGTCCAGTAGATTCCTTAACTCATGAGACATTGTAGTCAAAATTTGAGTGGGTACTATTTCATGTACGTGGTGTCGTTATTTATGTTTTTTTAAATTGGTTTAAAGCGCAGAAAGCTATTTAACAGGGAAGACTTTATTTCAAATCTGTTTTATGGAAGTAAAATAGGCCAGCTTCGGGCGAAATCCG
Organism: Spirometra erinaceieuropaei; assembly: GCA_902702965.1. Lineage (NCBI taxonomy): Eukaryota > Metazoa > Platyhelminthes > Cestoda > Diphyllobothriidea > Diphyllobothriidae > Spirometra > Spirometra erinaceieuropaei. The sequence continues at coordinate 210,438 of CACRXP010000663.1, forward strand.
ACCATTCTTGATGTTCAGATAGTTTCCTACGCTATTGAAATTAACGGATTAAAACTCATTTTTAATCGTACTATGCCACAAACGATTATTAATCTAAACAAGATTAGTTTGAAGTAAATCACTTCTGGGGACGAAAAGTCTGATTTTGCGTCCATCAAAATCAGGCGAATATTAGTATATGAAATGAGAGAGAGAGAGGACTGCTTTATTTTGAAAATAACTTTCAAAACTTTCAGCAAAAACTGTTCTCCAGTACACAGTGATTACCATAGAGATTGACAGGTTCTGGACAGGAGGACATGATTATATACGGAGAAAAAAGGACTTTAAGGTGCAAGATCGAGTTTTAGTTTTTGTTTTTCAACATCTTTGCAGGTGAGATACCGGGCTAGAAATGGCAGTATGGAATTCTGATAGGCCGAAGTGCGGCAAGGGATGTGGCGGAAGCATCGACGCATGGGGCGTAAGGATTTCGCAGCCATTAACTCATTATGAAGGGGATGGACGGTGTCATTCAGAATTCGGTCAGCGAATTGCTCCACCGAGTTGAAGTGTCGCTGCACGATGATATCAACTAAAAGATGATAGGAAACACCAGCAGCAGAGGCGAGCATTCGAATGACACGTTTAAAAATAATTAGATCTTTTTTAAGTAAAGCTGGAAAAATAACTGGAGAACAATAAAGAATGAGTGGAAGAATACAGCCATCTATGAATCGCCAGATTAAGGACTGGGGTGTGTGATATGAACGTAGACGACGAATGTAATAAACAAGTTTTTGAATTTTTGTTAAAAGGGTTTCCATATGAAGAGAGAAAGAGAGATTTGAGGATAAAGTAACACCTAGGTACCGGAAAGAAGATACCTCATTGGGAAGAATATCCAAAGGTTCAGGAATGGGAGAGGGTCGCAATCGAAACACACACTGCACTGATTTCTGATTGTTGAGTAGGAGTCCATTATTCGAAGACCATGCGGAGACGTGATCTAAACCAGGTTTTTGAGTGGGTGGCCTACGACCATGTCATCGGCATACTTAACATACAGGCAGTCGTTTGGCGATCTCAAATCATCAGTATATAGGGAGAAAAGATGAGGGGATAAGATGGAACCTTGTATAACTCCACAATTATTTGGAAGAATAGATGATTTTCTCTTTCCCGACTGGACAAACTGAGTGCGGGAGGAAAAATAATCTCTAAGCCAAGAGACAACCCAGCTCGGAGTGTCGCGCGCAGCTGCTTTGGTCAGGAGGAGTTGGCGCGGGATAGCGTTGAAGGCGGATGAGTAGTCGAGAAAAGCACATGCATATGCACGGCATCCCTTGTCTAAGTCTCTCAAAGCTGAATGAACAACTAAAGCAACAGCATCCAAGGTGCTACGCTTTGCCTTGTATGCAAATTGTAGAGGATCAGAAAAATTGACGGAGGAGTACTTAAGGGAATCTAATGCAACTCGTTCAGTAAGTTTCAGGAGTGCTGAAGAGCAGGCAATAGGACGGAAAGATTTAGGAGCAAGAGTTAAAGATTTTTTAGGGATTGGAGTAATTCTTACTGTACGCCAGGCGTCAGGAATCTTGGACTCTATGAAGGATAGATTAATAAGGTGGGTCAAGACGGGAGCTATCTGCAAACAGCAAGACTTAAGGAGAAAAGGAGAGACACCGTCCGGCCCAGCCGCCGTTGACCCGCGAATTTTTTTGAGATGGGGTTCCACTGTTGTCACAGTCACAGGAGTAAAGTCACATGGTGGTAGGTAAATTTCGTTTGGGCGAGAAGTGGAGTCGTTAGAAGTACAGATAAAATTCCGATTTAAAGAGTTTAAATCTACGTCAATGGGTTCAAGTATATTACGTTGACCAGTGAGACGCTTGAGATTCCTCCACAGTTCAGCAGAACGAAAAGGAGAGGAGGGGGTGGATGAAGTAGAAAAAAGTTGACTAACGAATAAACCGTTAAGTCTGGCAATTTCGTTCTTTATTAAAACATTGATATCCTTCACCTTGTCACGTTGACCTAGTTTGTAGAAGGTTTCTTTGAGACGTCTCAAGTGTTTGAGGTATGGTGAGGAGATTCTGTCAGGCCTGACCATCACAGTTTCACGGGGACAACAAATATCAAAAATGTGATTCAAAAATAGCGTAAGATAATAAGAGCATAATTCAGCATTTGGTAGTGCTAGAAAAGTTGGGATGGTACTAGTAATTGAACTCTGCAGTAAGTGGATCTTATCTACGGATGTGTCTCGAACAGTAATTTTCCTCTCGGGTTTTGTAAGCAGTTGACGCTTAGAGGTGGAATAGACTTTTGGAAGTCCTAGTAGCACTGAGTGATCAGACCCGGAGAGTGGAGCTCTATTTTTTATACAAAAAAGCTTTGGGTAATTGGTCAAGATGTGATCAAGAGGGGCATCAGCCCGTGTATTGAATGAAACAAGGTCATCAAAACCCAGAAGGGTAATGGGCCGAAAACTCACACGGTTAAAATCACCGCACGAAAGAATAAGATGGTCTGAGGATAATGAAGCAAGTTTTTGTGTGAGGAAGTCAAAAAACGGCCCAAAGAGCCTTCATTTGTGGAAGGGGGGATGTAAATACTGACAAATATAATACCCTTAAAGCTATTTAACAAATGGGGCTTGCAGATAACAGCAATTACATCAATTAAATCACCAGAATATGAAAACAGGGGCTTACAATTTATACACCAGTCTTGATTGACAAAAATGGCCACTCCTCCACCTCTACTGCCTGTTGGAGATGCTCTATCATTTCGAAAACAACAAAATGTCGAGGGAGTGATTAGTTCCGAGTCAATATGGCTATTCAGCCACGTCTCCTGAAGGCAAATTACTCCTGTTTTGCCATGTTCTTTGGCTGACAGAAGTAATTCCAAATCATGGGCTTTGTTAAATATCGATCGACAGTTAGTCGAAAGAAAACCCGGGATTGACAACTTGTTTTTAGGCTGGCGTTTAAGCGCAACTTGCCATCCACAGCGATGTTGCTTTCGGAAAATTGGCCTTTGCTGATACGAGCGTGGGAAGGCCAGCGAGGAAGGACGAGAAACAGGACAAGTTGTCAGAGTGTAACTGCTGCTGGCACGATAAGTTCGTTGCGTTTGGGAGCGTGAGAACGCCAACGCAGGACAATCGCAGAAACGACAAATTGGCCGCAAAGTGCAGCCACTGGAGTCATGATCAGGAGGCGGAAAAATCGATGCAGAAATTTCGCAGGGTTTAAGCTCCTTTAAAAAGGTGCTAACGTACTGTAAAGACAACCTCATAGGAATAGATAAATTAAAACAAAGGAAAAAGACTGGGGTATGCAATTAATAAATATGCATGTGACTGGAGGGAAAAAACGAAAAATGGCGGCTCAATTTCAAAAGCCCGCTCTGTCTTACAAAAGACGAGGAGCGGAATCAACCTTGAAAATGCTGTTTTGCAAATTTGTGGCTTTTTGTATCATAATACTTAGTAATAAACTTGTTTGCCAGCAGTTAGTTTTACAACGTCGAGAATAACTAGACGTAAACAAGCATATATGTATGCAGTATATAATTACCGACAAAGACAAGGGAGACTGGAATGGCCATTTCTGGCTTATTAGCCGTCGTCAGACGAGCATACCCAACCCCGAAGTGCGGAACACCCGAGGCTCGAACTCGCGAACTACTAGTTAGAATTCCACGCCTCTAACCACTGGGCCACGAGCCCGTTGCCATGCCGGTTTCGATCGGGAATATACAATGGTGGAGGGGTGCTCACCGCGACATACCGCCATTTTTCTGTTTCATGCCGTGCGACAAAGATATCCGGACAGTTTTTATCTGCAGCCGGCTACGAACGGATTTGGAAATTTGCCGCTGAAGGACTGTCGATGTGTGTCGCTAGAGTATATTTTCAATATTATTAAGGTAAATATGTAGCGAACCCAAACGCCATACAAGTAAGCAGAAGGACGCTCCTATTCGTCATACACCACAAAAGGTATCATTATATGCCCATTGAGACCATTCATCGGGAACATCTGCCGGTGGCCCATATGGACATAATTAAGAAAAGAATGGAAGAGTGTGAACTTCACCAGAAAAAGGCCATGATCGGGTCGTTTTAAAGTAGAAAAATTATTGAAGGATTTTTTGTTTGATAAGAAATACATTGATTACAGACGCTCATCTCGAAAGACTATGTCTGCGATGGAGTCTTATTTTAAATCTACGAAGCCAGCACAGATGGCCATATGCAAAAAGAACTTCACAAGAGAGCACACCCGGCCAACAGCAAACTTTGAGGATTGCCGACGGTGGATGGTTTGGACGGCTAGCCAATTCGAAGAGCGGCCAGTCTGATGATCAACTAGGCGCCATCAAGAGTAAGGCGCTTGTCGGTATTGCGAAGGGCGTCTTCGGCAACAGCACCAATCTTCGACAATAACACAACAATGCCTCCGTCAACCTCTTGAAAGCGGTATGAATCTGATAACGCTCCAAACTATGATTTAACTTTTTAGACAACAGCCAACCTCTCCGCACGCGGCCCCGAAGAAATTTTTATTCCTGCCAACAGCCCTGATCTCACCCCTAAAGATCGAAGAATCTCTCAATGCAAGTAAAACCTGATTTTGTGCTGAACAATCACAGTGAATAATCCACCATAGACAACCAGGCTACCTCCATGTTTGACAGGTTCTCTGCTGTGCTACATGCAAGCGAACAGTCAAAAAGTCCTGATTTTTGCATTTATTATTATTCTTCGTTATTTGCCCCTCCTTACGCACCCTTGTAGCCGGTCAGATTTAAGTGATGATATTTCATGACTGCAATCGCAAAAATGTCTAGTACAGCAGTCCGGACTACCCAGTCAAAATGAGTAGCAACCAAGTAGGCGAAAACTACAAGAGGGGGTTCTTACTGCGATAAATTAATCCTTCGTCAGAAAAAGTAAAAGGCCCTTCACGATTCGGTTGAATGCATAGGTTTAATGAAGATTGGCTCTGCAAAAATAATCGAAACGGCAGGTAAAGCCGTTTTAGTAAGAAAGCGAATATCGAACTTCCAGACTCCGTTTAAAAAATGCGCCCCCCCTCCTTATGCACCCTTGTAGTCGGTCTTATTTAAGTAATCCGGAATAAAGGCATCTTCTGAAATTCTAGTTTCCAGAGGGAATTTATTACCTTTACGTCAGTGAATGTTAAGAGCCAAACTATGCCTTCTTTTTAAGCATGATCGTTTATTTACTGCTGAAAGACTTTAGGGGATACAGTGTCGCCGAATTTTACGCTACAGGGATTTTCTTATGAGACTCATGGCATTTCATGACTTATCACATCCACTGTATGCTAGCCTGCGACAGGCATCTCGGCTGCAACTGCATAAAATTTCTAGTTCAGCAGTCTAGACTACCGAGTCAAAATGAGTAGCAAAAACGTAGGCGAAAACTGCATGAGGGGATCTTGCCACGACGCACTAGTCCGCTCGTCAAAAAAGTACAAAACACTCCTCGATTCGGTTAAATGCATAGTTTTAATGAAGAGTGGTTCTGCAAAAAATAATCTAAACGGCAGGCGGAGCTGTTTTTGTAAGAGAGCGGAAGTCGAACTTCCAGACTAAGTTTAAAAAATGCACATCCATAGAAAGGAGGGATAGAAAAAGGTGGCGCACGTTGAACTAGAGCGCCATATGGCTTGACGGATAGGACAGGCGTAAGGACATATCAAATTTATAAGCAAAAAATACTGGATGAGAAAGTCCGAACTGGGAGGACTTAAGCAGACAGAAAACAATAAAAACGGGTGTCAGCGCAAAAGGTCTCGTACACAGGAATTGAAGGAGCACAGAATGAACGTCTGACTACTAAAATGAAGTCAGACAACCAAAACCTGTGGACGTCGAGGTTGACACGTAGTATAAAATGTGATTGGGAGTGCAGCGAGCCACCTACGGCAGGCACTGGAAGGACAAGTCGCCCCCCAACGCGCACGTCAAAACCCTACACAGGGATCCGAAAAGTGTGTTCTCTCAGCTGAACGCCACTCGCGGATCCACTTTTCGATTATGACCTTCTCCATGGCCCTGGCGTACTGAACCTCGGAGGTATCGTTGGGGTGGCTGCCTCGAAGATCCAGATGGTGAGCTCCAAAGGCGATGCGAATGATATCCACGTTTGGAGCCTGACTGCCCTCGAGAACGCCGAATGCGGACCAGGGGTCCAAGTCTCCATTACTGAAAGACGGAAACTCCAGCTTAGAAAAGAAGAGACCCCTTCGATACCAGAGGGGTAATGCGTGAGACAGATTAGCACGTGGGGATCGGGACTGGCCGAGGCTGTTTGGCGAAAAACCAAATTAAGGTCCCCAGTATACCTTGTTTTATGATACAACACAATGGTCATTCATTATAGAATTAACTTATAAAGTATATATGGTCGTGCAGATTGTTTTCAACGAACATTATGCTCTTTCCTCGCTTATTAGTATCCGCCCAGTAACACACACCCCGACAGTTTGACCGTCGCGACCGACGTTTACCGTGTGCACCACAGCAAGGTGAGAGCAGGAACGGTGACTTCTGTGTGAGTTATAGTTAAGGCAGACTTGCACAGTATTTAACGCACTCTCACCTACTCCCCCACCTAAACCCCCGGTCATGACCAAGTCGAGAATACCACAGGCGGAAGAAAACGCAGGTGGCTGGCACGGCCGGACCCGCACCTAGGCGTACCACCACTTCCCCCGGTCCACAACACACACTGACCAGGATTTTATACACCTCCAGTCTTGCGCCGTCGGTCGATGATTGGCCTACGCGCCTTATAACTGTCTTTTGTTCTGCTGCTGCTGCTGCTACCTTTGACAATGGACTCCTGTACGAGTCTGAAAGCTCCGGACAATAAACAAAGTGTACCAGTGCTCGACTCTTCTTCATCACTTATGCATACACCTGGAACTCGAAATTTCGCCTTCACACGGTCGTCCTTCCCTAAAATGGCCGCCCCAGAGGACGTATCCTACGCCTACTTCATTCAGCTGTCCTTGGTTGGAGAGCGAGTTTCTCTGAGGGCGGCGATGTCCGCCTTGTATTCAGTCAGTTCTCAGGTGACCGGAGTTACCTTCTCGTCTGATCTGACAGGGAACGTGAACTGCCGGTTGCCACGGTGAAGGTTTACTTCTGAGGCCCATTCAGGGGTGTAACTGGTGCTCTTTGTATGCCCTCGGCGACTACTATACCAGACGTTGTGGATGATGCGATGTGGCAATTGCGGCAATTGGTTTCACACAGGCGAAATCCCCTTCACCGATTACATTACTTTGCCGACTACCAAAAACGAATGCCTGATCTGCTCCACTCGTTGGGCGTCCACTCAAATTTATGACATGTGACGGTCCGATAGTTGTTTTCAAATACGTCCATCGTATGCCCCATAGCAGGGTCGGCGCAGACACAGTGACGTGCGCGTGAATCAGTTTACAGTAATAGAGGGCTTTCGCCGCATCCATCGCACTCGCTCCTTCCCTCTCTTACCTGGGTCTGGGTGTGAAGGCAGGCGGATTCGGGCTCGGGTGGCTGGCATGGTGTGAACCCGCGCTTAGGCGTTTCAGCACAACTCCTGATCCGCGCACAAAGTGACCGGGATTTCACATAAAAGGAAAGCGGGGAGGGGGGGAGGGGGCTCAATCTCACCTTCAGTGAGAGTGTCATAACGGCCGCATTAGAAGGGCTCTATTGCAGCCTGATTCTCTCTCTCTTAAGAGGAGGACCGAGTTATCCTGGCAGTTGGCAGCCTTTCAAGTCGCAGCGCTTGGCGTACCGTGCACTGTACCTTCGTGCACAGATATGATCGTCGGCCAACCAAGAGCACTAGCATGGTCTAAGGTGTGTGTGAATCTACCGCAGTGTCGATCCAACTTGCCAACCCTTACAATCATGAACCGCCTGAACACAGCCACCCACATGCGTTTAAGTATAACTACCACTAAAACATTGGGACGAGCACGTGTACGGCACGCGTAGACGGGCTGTAATACCTTTCACTCACTCTGACATTGCGCGGGTAAATACAGCGCTGAGCCATCTCCAGAACAGAACTCATCCTTACCGATTGTTTACGAACCTATACAGGCAAGATCTCGGGAAAGCGGCAGCGCGGTTGTTTGCGACGCCATAACCCTTCTAGTTATGAGTAAGTTTAGCACTGACCGATGACCTACACAAGATTCTTTGGTTGCCTGAAGCTCTCAGGCTACAGCATTTATGCCTTGCGGGCGTCAACCGAAATCCTATTTTAAGTCAGAGGCCCAGTTCAAGACGAAACATAAACCTAACATGGTCCTATCCTAAGGACTTTATCATAAGAAGAATCTGTCGTTATCATCGTCAAGGTCTTTGACCTCCCACAGATGGGGTTCGGACGGCATCAAATTATTATCGACGCAGTTTGGGCCCACGGATTTCCAGTGAGACCTGGATCTCACTAGTACTTGGTGCAACAGTGATCATGATCGACCCAGCCGGCCCCGATGAGGTTGAGAATTGTGCCGCCACACGCGTGAGGAACTGCGACCACTTCCAGAAAGGCAACCGACTACAGAGGGTCCAAGAGCCCTTTCATGTCTTGGTGAAGTGCATCCAGTCATGAGTTGGTCCCCTTTTCGACGCCTCAAGATAGACGACAGCGCCGGATCGGGGTCAGTGACACTTAGCTCGTGAGACGGACGGCGGAGAAGGTGTCGAACGTACTTGAATCTAACTCTCCTATGGTCTACCGAAGATTAGGTAACAATTAAAACGACGGCACAATCCATCCGCTGAGGGCTGATGGAGCTAAAGGTTGTCCCTTCGGACCAGACTTCTCACAAGGTCTCCTATCTAAAATATCCGAGATCAAGTTTTATCAATCTCAGCCCGTGACTGAACACAATCAGCTGAGCAAGTCTGACGACAAAAAATGCACCGGAGAGCTCTCATCTCACCTGAAGATAACATTGGTCAGTGAGTGCAAGTTTTTGCCCCAAAAATTCACATCCGCCCAGCTCATCCGAGGGCGAACGCCGAATTTGGCCTCACATCGGTCGGAGAAATCTAGCGGGTCCCAGGCCTGTGGTTTGAACATGTCCGTCTCGCCGTTTGCGCAGATTGGAGTGGGCATTTCCATGCACGTCTGTAAGACAGGTTGTAGATTACGCAGATCATTATTATGCTGTAGGCAATTGGCTACACGAAACTACGCGGACATCGCAGCCTCGAAAATAACCATCAATTCGGCACCGACAGTGCCTGAGTACTCCGCCGAGCCGAGGCGAGAGAGACAATCGAAGCCTGGCAATCCGATGCCAACTTGTTCAATCGTAGGATAGACCTATCAGCGCCACACGAGGTCGTCAGACACTACTTGTGCAAGGAGGGCCAATGAGAATACAGAATGATGGACCTATCAGTAGTGAGCGAGAGAGACTTACACAAAGCTTGCGTTTCCCACTTTTGTCTATGTCCGAGGATGCGCTCAAGTATGAGTGTGACAAGTTTGATTATTAAACCACCTTCCCCAGAGATAGATTTAACTTCTCCTTCCATCACAACACCTGGGATCAGCGTTTATAAGTTTCTTTTAATGGATAAGTTGTGGACCAGTCAAAACGACCACAGGCAGTAGACGGTGCAAGGAACTTCGAAAAAGTAGTAGTGGACGCGTAGCAGAAGTACTCTCAGGTATGGCTTGGCATCGATCCGGCGCAAATGGATTGTATATAAACGGGTCACCAGCTCAAGAAGTATTTCAACAAGGTAATCCATCAACAAGCGTAGTGACCTCCCGTTACCATATCCTACGCTGAGATTTCCCCTGGACAGGGGAATTAATCACGTGGGTAGGGCACGGGCGAGCAACAATCCCAGTGACAGCGGACAAAATTGTCGATCATTCGTCACGCCGGCATCCAACACAGATGACGAAATCGCAGCCATTAGGACAAGGACGCGAACTGACAAGCCATTATCGCATCAACTACGACCCTCAGCAATGATTGCGAGAGCTGCTAATTATAGTATGCACACAGCCTCACGGCAGCTATGAATACTGCGCTCCTTCTGCCACCACTACCCTTATCTGCGACTGTCTCTGAGGATGTGTTCGAGTGAGAATCCGAAACGTCGGGCCAATAAATTTCTTCTTCCAGTGATCGCATCTTCGTCTTCTGAACTGCTTCCTGGAATTCGCCCGGTCGCGTCTATCGACAGTCACCAGGATTACGGTTAGCACGACTTTTTAAGGAGAAGTCTCTCGTCCCACAATAACAACAGTGGCAAAACCGTCGTCAGTGACGACGTTAGACGACATTGGAACTTGTCGGGGTCGATTTACGGGTCAGTGCAGCACACGGCTGAACTACCTGAGTTGCCCAGTAAGGACAGTGCAGTTGATGGACTGACTTGCTGGCGTCATAAATTAACCGGGCTTCTGGATAACCTGGTGGCAGAATGGTAGACTTGCGCAGCATCTACCGCGCTCTCTCCTCTCCCACCAACCTTGTTTCGGCGGCAAGATGACAGGCGGTGGGCGTGGGAACAGTGGCTGAACAGAATAAACCACCCGTCTACGCGTGCCACGCACACGCGCACGATGCGCCAGGCTACAATAAGGGTGGACACCATGATGGGCAGTACCCATCTGTAGGCCGCACTTGGGCAGCTATGTCTAACCTTCAGGATGGAAAAGCCCAGGTTTCGAGGCCGGACGCAACAGAGCTTGGTTTACTGAAGTTCGGCGCTGCAGCTGCTGAGCTGTTCGGCTCAGGTTCCAGCAGGTGTTTGTCACCCCACTAAAAAAAACCTCCAAAAATCTACTTACCTGCAGTTCCCACCCATGGGCGTCGATGTCCTCCGCATCGTCATCCAGAGACAAGCAGTCATCTGTTCGATTGTAATTTGTCATGGAGAAGAGGGCACACGCGAACTTCTCAACGGGACTCGGCAGCAGTCCTGACGGGCTGCAGGACTCGAGTGCCTTGCAGAATTCCTGTAGGAGAGGTGAAGTCAGTACTGTAATCTCCAGCACAAAAACCTACCGCATTCAAGAAAAAAAGTCGGATCTTGGCTAGACCTCAAGCAAGGCCCAGCCGAAAGTAGGTAATGAGACCGAGGTGGCGTAGTCCGGAGTTTTTTTAAAGAGAGATAGATGAACGTCTTTGGACTCTCTGCTGGTTATAATAACGTTGAAAAACACCAATACATGAAGAAATCTGGAAATAAATTTGGCTAAATATTTACATGCAGCAAGCATGTAACTGTCTGGTAAGTGCTAGTAAGTGTCAATGTCCGTATGGCGTGTCAAAATTGTGAAAGCATCAAAACACGTTACCGAAATTGGCCAAGTAGCATGGAAACGAACATCAAAACTTCGGTCAGAATTCATCGGATCATCGGCTGGCACCCACAATGCTAGAGACCAGATGTGCTGAAAGGAGTCCCGACAAAGGAAACTGGGACGGGTACTCCTGGCTTGTAGGCCATCATCAGCCAGTCATGCCCGCGGTGCGTAACAGGGGGAGGAGCTCGAATCCGCGATGTGTCAGTTAGAAGTTCAACGTCCCTAACCACTGAGCCACAGGCTTGTTGTCTTGTCGGTTGCGACCGGGAATAATAATAATAAATATGCTAAATAACGCTTGGTGATGGTGTTATGGGACCTACTCGTTCCGTTGTGCCTAGAGTAACACTTTCTGCATGAAACTTTCTGCTGTGAGACTGCCTACGGCGCTCTAGACCGAGTCCCTAAGCACGACAGGACGATTAGGTGCCGTAGCACGACCAGCGAGGCTCGCTACTATAGTTACTATCGTAGAGGGCGCTCACCTTGTGTCTAGCGGGCTCTCTCTCGAGCCCAACCAGCAGCCGCACAGCGGCGCATGATATAGGCGGAATTTTATTAGCGACAAAGACAAGGGAGACTGGAATGGCCATTTCTGTCTTATTAGCCGTCGTCAGCCAGTCATACCCAAGCCCGAACTGCGAAACACCTGTGGCTCGATCCCTAACCACTGAGCCACGGGCTCGTTGTCCTGTCGATTGCGATCGGCAATATACAGTGGCAAAGGGCGCTCACCGACTTCTAACCAACAGGTCGCGAGATCGAGCTCAAGGTGTTCCACACTTCGAGGTTGGGTATGACTGGCTGACGACAACTAATGGGCCAGAAATGGCCACTCTGGTCTCCCTTGTCCTTGTCGGCAACGTAATTCTACCATAGTTATTGTCCCTGATCGTAATCGACATGATATCAGGCCCGTGACTCAATGGTTAGTGCGCTGAACTCCTAACCAACACAGCGCGGATATGAGCTCCGGGGGTTGCAAATCTCGGAGTTGGGTGCGGTCGACAGATGACGGCGAACTTTTTGGGTTGGCATAATACTTTGCCCAGTCTTTTCCATCTGACCCAACCAATAAAAATATTTTACCTGACAAAACTACCAAACAGCAGTGCAAGACATGAGTAATTGTTGTGCTAATTGACTAATTGTTGACTGAGTGTTGACTAATTGTTGTGCCCCAGGGATCTTTTAGGGGCTACGATGACAGTAAATAATGAAACCCAACGTGGATGCCTGGCAAATGCGGTCAATTGGCAGTGCTATGTCGTCCGCTGTAAAGGCGATGTAAAACGATCAGACCTATCTCGATCAGCAACTTTTTGAAGAACCGACGTCCTCCCTTTTCCCCGAGTTAAGAACCCAAGTCCAAGCCACAGATGGTCAAAGCATGTAAGTCTTAGCGAGTTTATTAAGTAGTGTCGCCGCAAATCACCACCAAACTGGATCAGCAGGGAAGGAAGCTGGGGAGGGGAAAGGGTCGGGTAAGTCGGACTATCTTCTCTACCTAGGTTTCGCAGTCCCTAGTTCGACTCCCAGCATCACGGCATAGATGTCAGTCTCATTTATGAGAGCGTCTGCTCAGCAGTACAACTTACCGTGACGGGCCAGGCAGGCAGTGGTCCCAGAAACGAGCTCTCATACGGGTAGTTGGCCATCGCCATTGTAATTAGAAAGTCCTCTGCAAAGTCATAGAGAGCAGTGGCATTGGGGATCGGCGCGCAGGTTTTGAAAACACGCGATAAGGCCTCCAATCCCTCTGCTGTAAAAGGAAAGCTGGATCAGAAAGAGCATCTAACAATGCGACAAAGAGCAAAGCGTTCAAGAGATGCCGATTTCTTCTCCCCTATTCTTTCATGCATCACGCATTTGATCTTGCCCCGAAGTGAGAACTAAGGCGGAAGAAACAAAAAGCTGCTCCTTGAGGTGACCTTCCTCCAAGTTACAAGAGTCGACTGGGTGGTGTAATGCTTTTACACGCTGCTACGTACTGTTGATCGAATTCGAGGATTTTTGCGCCTGACTACGAACGACAGCAAGGCATCAAGTGAAAACGATCTCATTTACACAAAAAGCAGTGCTGTGAGATTTGTAATTCCCTCTGAAATTAATAGACGAACTTAGTGTTGTGTTTTCAGAACTGGGACTATCATGATCGGCCTCAACCTGTAAATAAACTTTCAAGGAAAATACTACCGAGCACGACAAAAAAACCAACAACAAACTTTGTGCATCAATACTAGTTAGAAACGTCGGCTGCATGGTGAAACTTGTGGCGGTTCAGTCCATCATGTGGTTTAGAGTATAATCCCGGTTATTTAATTTGCAGACCAACGTGGAGATGGAATAATAAAGTCGCATAATTTCTCTTTCCTGCTTGAAGTCTCGTTCACGGCAAACAATTTAAACCCATTATTTTAAGAGATAAAGAAAGAAAAGGCCTGAGCAAAATTTGCACTAGTAGATCCAGTTAAAAGCTTGCACGTACTTTATTATCAAGAGGGTGATAATTATAGAAAAAAGGTTATTGAATAACGCAAACACATAATTCTTACGAGTGCTCCCAATCTGGTCGATAAGAGGCCAGGTCATGCGGACCATATCAACGCAGGAAGCGCCACCAGCACGCCTATACGTCTCGGTTGTAACGCGCAGAAAACCGTTGCAATCTGCCATTCCTGGGAACAGCCACACAGGGGCTGAGGCAGCTAACCCTCTAAGGGGAAACATTCATGGAGTATTAATTCAACTCTCGGAAAAAATCGGACTGAACAAAAGCCAAAGCCTTCTGCCTGTACAAGTTTGTACTGGAATGCAACGCATGAATTGTCATTAATTAAGAAGTCACCGTACGGCAATAATCCTAAAGGACTTGGACAATAATCGTGCCAGCGATAACACGTCGGGATAAATATTTAGTAATAACTACTCGGCGTCTCGGCAGAGGCCATAACTGGTGAATGAGGAAGAGTAACCAAATCAACTCCGGAATGCGGTTGTGATAACTGGGACATGAGTAGACGCGCGCAGAATGGTCGTGTTTATCTACTTTCTAGACAAAAGATATAACGGGTGGTCAGGAAGACACACGGCTTTAGTGTCAAAATTTGAAATACGTAACTATCTGCCCGTACTATTTGATCTCAAGCAGAGCGTTGGCTGTACTAAAACCTCTCCTTGCTGCCGTGGGTTCGAATCCCACCGAGGCATTACTATTATTTATTGTGAATTATTTGAAATCTGCCAATACACCTCTGAAGATCTTACATGAGTTTACACCTTAGGCCTCGACCAAATCTACCCTTGAGGCAACGGAAAAAAACCGCTTAGATTTTTTTCGATAGGGACGCGAAAATGGGCAATCTGGCAAATATAATCATGAAACAATTGTGGCGAAAGAGGCGGTATCAAAATGGCTCATTCTATATTACCCTGCAACGATGTTAGGATATTTTTGTCGGAACCACGCCGTCAGCATCCCGCCATAGGAGCCACCAAAAGATATAACGGGCACATCGATGAGTTCTGGGTTCGCACACTTGAAGTCAGTCAAAAACTCGGCATAATCCGCTAGGGCCTGTTCTGCCGTCAGGTAACCGAAACGCTTTCGGTCCTATTGGAACGTTGAAAACTGCAATAGTAGTGCAGGAAAATTTTAAACGCAAACTTCTATAAGATAAAATACCGCTAGGTAATTCAAGGCATAGAATAACGGAAGTAGAAAAAGTTATTCACGCTAACATGTAGAGCGTGGAGACAGAAGTTATTGACCATTAACACGTATTAGTCTACACTATACAAATAATTTGTCATGGACGTTTGGGTTTTAAAATGTCTAAGTTTAAAATGCTGAGAAAAGTGCTCCAAGGATTAAAGGCGTAAACAACGCAGAAACATTTAATGGCGGGATATTTTGCATAGCAAATTTGGTGTACATTTAAACGTACAGAGAAGGACTCATTTCCAAATGGAAGAGATGATCCATAGTATCGGTGTTCCGCAAAGATAACTACGGCGGAGAGACTGGCTGCCAGCTCAAAGATGAAGCCCTACATGAGGATACACACTTAGTCCTAATTGAGAATAACAGGTACAGAATGCTCCGCAAAGTGTTCGATTCGGCCCTCGTTTCCAGTATAAAAGAAAATTGATGTTGCATTTTCCGAATGATTCCTATAGAGCAAGTATGTCATGTTATAAATCTCCTGCTTTGCAAATGAAAAGTGGTCGACCTGGAGATTCAGTTCAAAAAAGGACAACATACATGCAGTGCATGTGTGCTAACTTCGCGACCAGGGATGCCGTGGGACTTTGGAAATTTTTTATTGTCGACAATGCCGGGCACTTGTAACACAAACGAGAGTAAAAAACACAGGATCAATAGTCGCATTGTATGAGAATGTGGCCAATAAAGTGTAATAAATCTGCAGCCGAAACACTAAGCAACCTGGGCAACTCATATAAGGTAGGTCGGATTTCAGAAAAATTTGTTTTACAAATTGTCTGCGCAAAAGACACGCGATTTCTTTAAGAACCCTTACAGTTTTTGGTTATACACTGCTCTCATATTAGGTTTTACACAGTTTTAACATAAACCTAACATTGGGGCCGCGACTGACGTCTCAAACTGAGGGTAGGATCAAGAACAACGAGTGAATGCGGGCAAACATGCGCATGATAGTCCGCTAGTTCACTTAAGACTCTGGCATCAAAACTTGTGGATTTCAACAGATGAGAATTTCAAATCCTAAAACTGTAACCCGTGGGCTTTCGGATGACATGGGACGTTTCTGCAACGATTCCTTAGAGTTTAAAAACCGAAGAATTGTCCGAGTTGCAACAGAAAACTGCGAGCGAAAAGAATGATAAAAGGGAAGGCAACAAGCACAGTAGAGAGCAGTGACTTATGCTACTTGTCAGAGTGGAACCGCATATATAAAATCGTATAATGTCTGAGAAGATAAGGGGAAAATTGAGCAGCAAAGAATAAATGTGCAACTCTGAGCAACCGCCGAGGTCATCGATCTTGCTGGCCAGAGGGAATGCCAAGGGTCATCGAATCACTCGGCACGAAATAGGCAGGTTTCTGTCCTTTTCACGGGAAGATTGTCTGACTGAAATCATAAGCGCTAGCCTCCCCTCAGAAGATATTTTCCCGTGGGAATTTTAGGAATGAAAAGATCGAGGACACAGAACGCACAAGACCCATCCAGGCCGCTGACAGAATTTGTCATTGAGCGCTCTACATGCAGAACGACGGTCTTTCACATTTCTGTTTTTACGAAGATTCCCTCATCTAAGTTTTCTTAACTAGGACCAAGCTCGTCGGTCGTTATGATCTCACAGATCGTTCTCACTTATTTCGGAACACAAATCTGTCAAGGTTCCTTTTAAAGCTTTCTTTCTACAATGGCATCACAAAATCTCTGAGGAGGGTATTCCATGTTCTGACCACCCTGACAGAGAAGGAGAACTTCCGCCCATCCAGTCTTGACTGCTGAATGCACAGTTTAAACGGGCGACCACGGAAGTTGGTCGGGGTAGCAAACTCCAACATGTCACCAAGGGCCAGGCCGTAATCAAACCCCTTCTCTATACAAAACATATGTAAGAGGTCCCCGTGCTGTTGTCTATAATTCGAAGTAAACAGCTTCAAATCTTTAGTCGACTTACACAGAGAAACAGGCGCTGAGCTCTAACTACTTCTGCGGTCCCTCTTTGGACTTTTTCAATACTATTTTTGTTTTGAACAGTCCATTATCTCCAGGCTTGTTCCGTCTTATCCAGATGCTGCAACACGAATTCTCAGAAGATCTCGCAAATTTCGTCTTCGTCAAAAGTCTAAACTGACTTAATGGCGTGCAGCAAGAGCATTGCTCTTTTGCCACTTTATATCAATAAGTGGACGGCTTTAAGGATTTTGTTGTCAGCACGCCGAGATCCCTGTCGGCTTCCACGTTTCGTAGACTCTCACCGTGCTGGCGGATCTGGCTGGATTGTCCGAATGAGGTTTGGCACATGGACCGACGTCAAACCACATGAGCCCCCGATTTGTCCACTCCTTCAGACAGTTTATGTGCATCTGCAGTTTATTCTCGTCGGCATGGCCCCAGATTAAGCCCTCGCATATTCATGTCGTCAGAAAACATTGCCGTTCCGAATTTCAGAGCCTTTGCGCAACCGTCCGCGTATATTAGGAAAAAATTTATCCTATCAATGCCTCCTAGCGAACACCAAGTTCGACCACAGCAGGATGTGATTCTTAAAGAGCTCGGGTCCAGCTCTGGAGAGATTGTAGTGAGTTTGTCGTACGGAATATGTCTTTTCGGGACCCGTGCTGGCAGTTCGATTGTAAATGGAGTACTTCTAGGAATTACATCAATTCGCTCTTAGTGATTCTCTTCGCTACTTTATTACGAATACACAGCAGGCTAATGGGTCTGTAATCTGTCGTCAAAACCCTGCAACTGCCTTTATATGGGGTTATATGAGCCAGTATCCAAACGATAGGAAAAGTTTTGGTATCAAATGACATCTGAAAGACCTTCGACAGGGGGTATAAAAAGTTCATTGGCAAGTTTTCTGAGAGGTTTGGGTGGAATGTCAGTCGGTTCTGGTGACTTCAGTTTGTTTTATGCCTCCGATCCTTTTCGGATAAGATAGTCTGAAAAGGCTACCTGAGTTGTGTTTTTGGCCTACAGTTCTTCTACAAAGGGGGGAGGAACACTTATCTCGTTTCCGTGAACCGATTTTAAAAAGACTGTGAAAATAAGCAGCCCTATCCCAGCTACAAGCCACTTCAAAGTCATCGGTAGTCTTTATCGAGAAAACTTGATGGCTGTCCTCTATATTCTTCTGGGCGTGGTTGTAAAAAAAATGGGATTCGCGTTTCTTTTCGTAGCAAATTCTTCTCGATTTTCTGATGCGTTTTAAGAATCATTATTCTCGGTTTGTTCCTCTGTGTTTTTTTAATTGCTGAAATGTTCGACTTCTCCAGTAACAGTATTTTCTCCACAACTTATACTTCCTGTTAATTTTCTTGCTTACGTTTTTATTTAACAACCCAGGCAGCTTGTTCTGCCTTACACTCCCAAAGTGTAGGGCTTGATGACTAACTGAAGAAGGCGATTCTTGAACAACTCCTAAACATTGTTAGCATTACCCCTGAACGTTGAGCTCCACTCGAGTCCGGGTAGATCTGCCGTATCTGATTGAAGTCGGCTCGCAGTGTATTACGTATTTCTTGGTTAAGGGAACGCAAAACGGAGCATGACGAATAATCCCGCATAAGCACTACATGGTCACATTGGCCAAGTGTGGGGGCTGCAGATAACCCCGTCTATGAGGTCCGAAGTCTTCGCAAAAAGTAGACACGGGCAGTAAGTCATTTATCCTTTACTTGTTCTCTTTGGGAACATGAAATGTTGTGGGAGGAGTTTTTCCCCTGGCGCGTACTGTCGAATATCGTCGGTTTTTTCAGTGAACTCAACTGCAGTCAGGAATAAATTAATAATAATAAAAATAATTTTTATTCAAGACCCGTGGGGATCCAATCATTGCAAATAAAAATAAGTTTCACATTAAGTTAAGAACTTTAGACGAGGTGTACAGAATTATAAGAATACGTAATTCACAGTTTTTAATAAGTAGCATGTTACAAGGGATGCTGAGCGAGCAGTAAAAACTCCTAACAAAAACAAAATGAGTATGACTGAATTAGAACTATAGGAGAAAAAAACTCTCGCTCCTTACAATATAATATAGAGGCAGGACTGGACTGTATATGGCATTCTATGACGGATTTCATGAAGGGGTAAGTAGGCGGGTCAAGCAGGACTGGCCTGTATGCAGACTTGAGCAAAAGGTTCGAGCCGGGAATCATCTTGGGATGAAGTCATTCATGTTAAAGTGACGAATTGGAAACCAGTTTTGAGGCGATAGAAATCCAGATGCGATCCGTTACATTCAGCCGAATCCAGTCGAAGAGGGGGCAAGGGAGATGCGACCAGACTACTAGTGTATAGCAAATACAGAAGGTTCCACCAAGAGCGTTGATAGATCGCATTCTGTGAGCGCGCGATGCATGGACTGAATAACCGAAAAATTAACACTTTTGATGAGGGATCCTAGGAAGCGATACGACTCACGAAAGAAGGAAATTTGACTATACAGCCCGCAACATTATGGATGATTTCTTTCGTCGACAGCGAGCAGCTGTTCTCCCATGCAATCTGGTTGATTCAGTCCCAATTTTATGAGAATCAATGAAGACTGAAATTATCCGATGCAGTGCCACCCCTCCTTTTCTGAACTGTGGTCATTTCACGGACAGTGGCTTATTTCCCTGAACCATCTAAACGATACACTGACACCATCTTCTGTTTTTACTCCTCAGACATTTTATTCCTTTTAAGTCCGATCCCTGCTTCATTTTTCGTTGAAAATGACAGCAAACTCACACTGAATGAAATTATTATTTTTGTTAACAATATTTTGTGTGGCAAACGGCAGTCGAAGGTCTGTTTTGGACACGATGCCTGAGCAGTGTTTCAATCAGTTCCTCGTGAATTGTAGTCGCCAATGATCATGACATTAGGTCGACTGGATAATTTTTTCGACTGCTGAAACAAATGAGTATCAACAATGCGGTCCGCTTTAGGTGGTCGGGAAGCCACTAGCTTTCAAATTATTTCGTAAGGATAATAGGAAAAGCCTTTGAAAACCCTATTGATTACATGTCAGCTCGTTAGAAATAACTGTACACGAACAAAAAATGTTCACTATTAAAACAGTACTTGGTTCATTTGAGTAGCATCGTCACAGAGAAAAATATATGTGGGGAACCGGGGTATTAATTCAAATTCAGACTGTCGAGGGAAAACAGGGGAACAAATAATCATCCAAGCGTTTCTTGAAGAGTTGCAGGGATGTAGCCTCCACGACTGACTGAGGGAGATCGTTCCATTTCTCCACTACCCTCTGCGTGAAAAATTCAGAACGAAGATTCAGCCTGGACATTGTTGTCCGTAACTTCATCGAGTGACCACGAAGATTGGGTGAAAGGTGCCACTGAAACATGTCCTCAAATTTAAGTCCATACTCAAGGCCATGTATTATCTTGTAGACGAGGATAAGATCACCTCTTTGCTGCCTGTAACACAGAGGGAATAAATTAAGGCAATTCAGTCTGTCTGTGTAAGAATGGCTTTTTAGACCGTTTACCAGCTTTGTTGCACGCCGTTGTACCCGTTCGAGGCATTCTTGGTCCTTTACCAGCCATGGCCGCCATGTTTGTATGCCATATTCTAAGTGGGGCCGAACAAATGTGCCGTAAACTCTCCGAAAAAGGCCTTGGTCAAAATTTACGAAAGCCCTTTTTATTGCATGCAACACTCCCATGACGTTTTTTGCAGCCTTGTGGCACTGCAGTGTTGGTTTCAGGTTGTTCTGTATCCAAACCCCGAGATCCTTCTGTGAAGATTCTGCGGGGAGCCTTATATCTTTCAGGTGATATGTCCTCATGCTCTCATTTGAATGAGAGTTGGTTGGACGCAGATGAAGCACGGCACACTTCTCCACATTGAAATCTAGAAGCTATTTCTTCGACCACGCTTGCAGTCGGTGCAGATTATCTCTGATCATTCGGACCCTTAATGACTTGCCAGAACTTAACGTCGTCTGCAAAGATTATTTTGCCGCAGTCGAGTTCCAGAAGGCTGTCGTTAACGTAAAGGATGAAGAGAAATAGTCCCAGAACTGCGCCTTGCGGCACACCACTGGTCACATTCACCCATTCTGACATATCATCCCCGACACAGACGGTCAGCCTAATAGCTGCCTCCGTTGTGGGCCTTATTGTGTTGATGTGAACGTAATTTTTACAGGCCTGCTCTATTGATGATGTGTTTTCTCAACCAAAATATTGTTATATTATTTTGGTTACAGTGTAACTTTTTATGGCTGGTCCCATGATGGCGTCAAGTTTAGCTGAGTAGCTGCCACCGTCCTTGGTGTTACAGGCTGATTCGAGTGAAACATCATATTTTGGTGGATTACCTTCCCTTTGAGGATAACCAGGTTGTGCTCGCCAACATTTAGTCTCGATTTTAATTCCGAGACAAATTTCCAGCTTTTCAGCCGTTCCGTTTGCAAATAGTCCGATTGTAAAAGGAATCTGTTTATGCGAGTCTCTGAGGTTGACTTTTTAGACGGGATCAACTTGATCTGTTCTCTGCTTTGCATTGTTATTTTGAGAGGACGAGAAGGTAGTGCTGCTATCTCATCATCACTCTTCTTTCCGATCCGGAATGCTTTCAGGACTTTTATTTCTACGTCAGGTTGGGGTACTTGACTTGACAGACTATATGAGAATTTAGATCCTCTGAGACACTATCGTAAGGTCTTACTGCATTCAATTCAGATAACCTCGGAACAACTAGGCAATTTTTGCGGCCTAGGTACTCTTTGTTTTGTCTTTGTTTTTGTCTTTCCTAGGTAATTAATTGGATCCTCACTTGAATTCAATTATCTGCATTGGAATTACTCTCCCGAGTGATCCATCAGGACTGACTGTCACTTTAGGCTCCTTTGATTGCGTTTTCCCATTTTCTCCAGCCACGAGTTCCTGTCTTCGCACCCAAATAAATGTTCTATATAGCCCTCGGGGTGCTTGAGAGAAAATGACGGTCGCTTTAAGAATGCTAACTGGGACATCATCAGGTCCAGTTCTACGAGACTGACGAAAACGCCGAATCACCACAGTCGCGTCCTATAGAGTCAAAGTTATAGATTCGAGAACTGTCCCGATCTGTAGCTGGTGGGTCGGAAACGGAGAGGTCGAGTTTGTAAAATAGAAGTTTTGGACAGGAAAGCATTGAACCTACCAGCGGTCAACTGGACATAAACTATAGGATTTGCGGAGGCGTCTCGGAGGACAGGGTGCTCACTTTTCAGAAAAAAAAGTTTCGAGACATTTAACGAACGGCTTCCGGTGAAATGGGCCTCTTCGGCTAGGTGAGCTTCCAAGAATGTCTTAGCCTGCGCAAAAAATAGGATAGACAGAGGGCAGAACGGAATCGTCGTTATGACGATGGAGTCGACGAGAAACTCTTCGTCACCTACGGCGAAAGGGTGAGGGTAGGAAAACCTCATACTCGGCATTAATTATCTTCCTACGGGGGGCAAAATGGGAAATAAGCGAATTAAAAATTTTATACAGTTCAGCAGTGCAAGCATTTACATCCGAACTTAGTGAGAAGTCAGTCCAACTGTAGGAATGAAGGCGTGTTAATAATTCGGTCAAGCGTGGTGATCGGAAATCGAAGAAGAAGCTGTGTTTTAGGGACAAAATGTTGTTGTGGTCTGAGCCTCCTAATGGGCCTAGGGATGACACTGACGAAGGCATGGAACCTCCACAAAATATCAGGTCAGGTATGCTCGATCCACGTGTGGGAAAATCTACAACCTGACTCCACATGCCGACATCCACAGCGTGAAGAATGTTTTCTAACTTTTCCGAGCCAGATGGCGGTAAGCAGCGGACTTCAGGAGGATTGAAGTCACTCGCAACCGTTTGGTACTTAAAGCTTAGGTCCACCGCGGCATGAAATGCCAGTAAGAGCAAACGATTAAAATTCTCGTTGGCGTTGGGAGGGCGATAGACACAGTTAATGAGTAAAGATAACCTATTTTTAGAGCAACTTGGAGTTAGCAGTTGCGGTGGAAGCGTGTTTGCTTAGCGTAGCTGCAAATGCCCCCAAGTCTCAGTTGCTAAGACAATATGTGGGCAATGGACGAACACCAGATTCTGAAGCAAAGGTATCTTATTTATCAAGGATTTGGCATTTAGAACAAATGTTTTAAGGGGAATGTCTGTTTATTTCCGAGGGAGGTGGACTGCGTCGTCCGGTGATTGGCTGCCCATGGAAGATAGGGTCCGGATACACCTATCCCGCTCTGCGAAATTTTTGTGGCATCAAAAGATCCTGACGTGAATAAAGAGGATTAGGATTTAAGGGAGGAAATGACGGGCAAGACAACTGATTCCTCTTGCTAGCTGGCTGATCTTCTGTTGGAAATCCACGGGCGGGATACTGCGACTTATTCCCACCGGGGCCAAATTGAGGAACGGGTGAGTTAACCGATCCACTATGGACACTGGCATGAGGAATGCATTGGAAAGACTGTTGTAGAGGAAAAATGATCGGGGTGGGGTACGCGCTGCTTCCATCTGGGCCAGGAATTCTGTTTAAGGGCGGGAATGTCGGCGTATTCGACTTAACTGCTTCGAGATGAGGTCTGGGGCAGTTGGAAACACGCTTTGTTTTAGGCCATGGTGTTTAAGGCAATTGTAGACGAATGTGGAGTTAAATATTTCTTAAACGGACTGGATTTACCCGGTGTCCGAGTGGCTGAGACGGCAGTCGGATTCGCCTTTCAATTGGACACCTGCTTAGGCCTACGAGGGGTTGCTGGCGGAGTTAGTAGGGGTGTTTGTATACAAGGCACGTTGTTATGTTTAGAGATCTCAGCACCGAGAATAATCGAATTCCCTTCGAATTGACTATGCCGTGACGTGGTAAGGCCGCAGATGTTGGTTAAGAAGCGTTATTCAAACTGACAAAAGGTGTCATTACGTCGGTGTTGGTTTTCGACAAATTCAACTTGTTCAGTCTTCACTGTATTTGTGTGAGATCCATCGAAACTGATCAGCGCCATTTACGGCAGCATTTTTTAATTATCACCCTCCTCGAGAAGATAAAGTCGACTTCTGTCAAGGAGAATAGATTAACTAGTGTGGTAGTGGGGCGCTCACCGAACCTTCTTACGGAATTCACTCGTTCCGTTGTGTCTCCCGGGCTCTCCCCTGAGCCCAACTATCAGCCGCACAGTGACGCATGATATAGGCAGAATGTTCTTACCGACAAAGACAAGGGGGACTGGAACGGACATTTCTGACTTATTAGCCGTTGTCAGCTAATCATATCCAGCAACTAGTATCGGGGCGTTACGGCTGAGCGAGCGCAGTCGTTTAGCTTGTGCGACACTGAAACCCAAGCCACAACTTTGTAGGTACATTTGCGCTCCCTCTTTAGCAGATATGTGCTTGCGTTTTATTCGCCCCTCCATTTCGGGGCTTATTACTTCAATAACTTTTAATGATTGCTCAGTCGCTTTTTCTGAAATGCTGCTTATATCGCCACATATCTACTGTTCAGGTATTTAATCGGCTGATGTTTTGTTACGACTAGCAGAGGCATATTTTTGGACGATTAAAGAGGCAATAGGTTCTACATGGATTAACGGGATTTTTGAGTTAACCATATCCAGAGAAGTTAGCGAACACATGCTGGCCCCAGCTGTGTCTCCGGCCACGATTCTACCACTGAGAGGCGGCGGTGAGACCGGGAGTTTTTGTCTTTTTGCACGTGTTCTTCGGGACATTATAGGGTACTAGATAGGTTCGCCGTTGCAGTAGGGGGATCAAAACGTTGCTAACGTACAGAATAACAAATACTACTGTCGATATACTACAACATATAGAAGGAGTTGGTCTGACGCGGAGCCACTAAGAAGGCGCTTCTCAAAATACGGCTACTTTACCAGATTGTCTAACAGGACTGTGGGAAATTATACTCGACAGTGAAAAGCGTATTTTAAAAGGAACCCAAGTAAATATATGGGCATTAATTGCCTAGGAATATCAGTGCAAATGCGCAGCTTCACTTATCTTTGAAATTGAGCTGAGCGCCTTGTCCTTGACCTTGATCTTTAAGAGAACCATCACTCGTTTTTGCATCCAGAAAGCCACTTAGCTGGACCCGAGCTCTTGACGACAGGCACGCGGTCCACATAGCCTTCATCGACTTCGTGAAGGCGTTCGACACTGTGCCATACCAGAGGCCCTTACATAAACTTAAAAAAATAGGGATCAGTGGCAACTTCCTAATATGGATTGAAAACTTCCTTTTGGGTCGACGGCAGGTTGTGCGCATCGGTCGGCAAAATCAGACCCTGCTATGGACGATAGTGGTGTCCGCCAGGGTTCAGTACTGGGACCCATTTTGTTCCTTATCTACGTGGACGATGTCGCAAGAGTTTTAGACTGCGAAGTAGAAATGTTTGCCGATGGCATGAAGATACAGAGTGTCATTCGGGGTCCTGCCGGCGAAGATAGACTGCAGATGAACCTGAATCAGTTGGAGGAGTGGTCAAACCGTTGGCTCCTGCGGTTCAACGCTGCCAAATGTAGCATACTTTGCCTAGGCAACACAGCCAGATCCGCAAGCACAAAAGACTACTTTCTGAGCGGTGCAGCCCTACAAGAGGTCGAAGCACAAAAGGACCTTGGTGTGCTGACGACGAGTTCCCTAAAACCATCCGCCCACTGTTCGAGGGTGGCAAAAAGCGCAATGTCCGTACAGTACGCTAGCAAGCGTACGTTTATGGACTTTGACGAAAATGCTTTCTCAAAGACATTCGGAACATTCGTCCGGCCGCATTTAGAGTACGGCATACAAGCTTGGAGGCCGTGGGCTGTTGAGGATCAAAACTGCTTTGAAAGGGTCCAGAGGAGAGCCACGAAGATGGTTAGGGATCAAAGCTCCTTTCCTTATGCAACCCGCCTAGTAAATCTGAACCTCTTTCCTTTGAGTTACAGGCAACTTCGCGGAGATCTCTTGCAAGCCTTCCGCATTGTTAAGGGGTTGGATTGCAGCCTGGCCTTCGAGGACTTTTTTGAATTTGCTACCACGACGAACTTCCGAGGTCACCCGTTAAAACTGCGCACTCAGCAGGCACGGCTGGATGTGCAGAAGTTCCCCTTCTCTGTTCGAGTAGTCAAACCATGGGATTCCCTTCCCGCAGATGTTGCGATGTCACCATCTATACAAAGTTTTAAAAAGAATCTTGGCATATTTATGTTCCAAAATGACCAAGAGCGATGAGAAGTAGAGCTCACCCACTGTAACTCGTTCTCTTTTTGACCTACCATTATGGCCGTGTTTTAAATATTTTAGCCCAGAACATTCATCTGTATACCACACATTTTTTACATTGCAAATAGGGTACTCAGAGGCTTATGCCTATTTCCCTCAATAAACTAAACTGAGAAAGAAAAGGGCACTGTACCTATCCTGAGCCCGCGTCCACGTGAAGCTCCTAAATCCATTTTAAAAAACTCGTTCGGTTTTGGGATGTGCTACGGTCAGAAACAGAAGAAAAGCACAGCTAAAAGGTAGATGTCTAGAGGAAAATAAGTGTACGGTAATCTTGACAAGATTATGAAATATGCGCATTTGTTTTTACTAGGCTGATATTTGGGCGGAGGGGCCGAAACAGAGCGAAACCGTTGCACAACGCTCTTGTTAGTCGCTACTTTCTGACCGCACAAGGCGTCGCTGCTGTGTCACCACAGGTTCTTCCAGAGAGGTCCTATTAAATATTTTGTGTATTTTAAAGTACTGCGTCATATTCTGGTATTACTACGTCCCGAGCACATTTTCCTTCCGTGAGGCCGAATTTTATCTCAATTTGCTTTTGTCTATGAAAATTACTCATGCACATTATGCCTTATTGAGCAACAATGATATATTATGCATGTGCATGCATGTTCTGCTTGTCAAAAGTGGACCCACTGGTGGATCGAGCTGAATCAGTGTGCGCTATGCCTCAACTTAAGTTGAAACATAATTTAATTAAGTTAGCCAAAACTCAAAAAGACAAGAAAATTCACCTACTCCGATCGGATGGCCTCGCATATGTGAACAATACGACTCCAACTTGTCCCTTTATGTTGTCGATGAGATATGAGATTTCGCACTCCAGGGATTCATAAGAACGAGCCAGAGCAGTGTTTCGTTAAGGGTAATGACAAGCATGTTGTTCTCATTTGAGATCAGGCAATTCAGCTAGTTGAGAGAAGCATGGTGTTGTGCGGCTTTCAGAAATCATCAGCGGCGCGCCGTCAATGAGTCATTACATTATTATTTTGGAATTTAGCTTCTGGCAGGCTAGAAAACACTAACATTAATTTCATTTGAATCACCCCCTAGCGCAGACTATTAAAAAATCATTATAATTCAACAAAGAACATCTGGTTCTTGAATTCAACTACTACAATTTGGGTTTTATTTTTGAAACACAGACAAATTCTTAAAACCCATCTTGAGGCTTCAAAACTGTAAGGTCCGGACGATTTACAAACAGTGACCACGAGTGATCTCGCACCTGAGTCTGCTGTTGATCACCTATTGTTTTATATCGTTCAAACTCTTCTATAGCAGTCGTTCTAAATTTGCTGAAACATGTGGCCATCTACTGCCTTGATTTGCCTGCCTTCCACAACTCTAGCACCTAGATAGCCTCATCGCTGCTAGACTGCGTAATTTTCATGGAATAATTGTTACATGTGCAGGAAAAGGCACTGATCGCATAGCTGCAACAGGTCCTAGAACCGGCCCAGTTAAACCGTGCGAGTGAGACCTATCCCCTCGTTTCCTAATGTGGGATGTCGCTATGCTTTTAGAATTCGCTGGCCGATTGATACGAACAACTCACAGTCCATTTATGTGCAGGGAAACTTTCTGGTATCTTTGGTGTTACATGATGTCTATATTCCTCTTCTGTTATTGATAGTGTCAGCCTTTTGCGTTTCGATAACAATTCCCCAGTTATTTACAAACCTATATCGCGTTTTTCGCCTTATGTTTCAATGGAGTCTAGCGTGAACACGTAGGGGCATACCTATAATTGCTTTTTTGAGGGTGGCTTCCGTTCGTTTACCTAGTTGTTGCTTGAAGTGTTTTACTACCAGTCCGGGAATTCTTACAGAAGTCGAAATTTGCTCTGGGTAGACCAAATTCAATGTGTTTTGGAACAGGTTAATTGAAGTTGCACACTCTGCACAGTAACTTGACTTTTTGTTACCGACCTAGGAGTCATGCGGACTGATTTAGGGATAAACTCAGGGCACAGTTTTTGGCCTATGTCATTGTACTGCCTTTAAACTTGATAAATCCTTGTTGCTTCGCGACTCCTTCTTGATACATGTGTCATTTCACAGAACTCAGTAGATGCCCTGCATCGAAAATTCTCTTTAGCGGGCGTTTGACTTCGTTGATACTTTCTCGACTTCCTGTTATAATGTGGGCAAGCGGTTTACTGTCCAACTTAGTCAACTCTTGCTTTCGCTAAAATATAAATATAATGCCCGTCCACAGCCGCAAGTTTTCATTTTCACCCCAGCATTTCGACAAGTTAAACACTCCATTGCGGCATCTGCTTTACTGTTCGCGTTTCGTAGAGAAGACTGGTGACATTAATTAGTTCGGTACTCGGGAATAATCTGTTTAAAACCGTGCTATAGTTCATTAGGGCAGTTGTAGTTCCGCCCGCATTTTCAAAAGCAAAAACTGTCCTCTTTTACTACATGCCTTTCCGAGGATATAGAACAACCATTTAACCGCTGAGCGCCTTCTTTTTTCGAGCACATTGCTTGAAGTCCCTGCGCTTGCGTAGGATTCTTTTAAGGCCGCGCCTCGGAATCCTAAGTTGGCTGGGCATCATTTTTAAAACAAATTCAATGAGATACTGGGCGTAAAAGACCTGTCCTGGGTTTTTGTGCTATTAATTCCGGCTTCAATAAGAATGGTTTCATATTAATTTGCTATATGTCCCACTTGTGTCGAGATTAAGCACCACGCTTCTTACTCTTATCGCGTTAGCCGTTGAAAGTGAAGAGATGAAGGTTGACTGCATATCTGCACGTTCTTTTTAACTAGAATAGTTTTTGGCGAAATGCGGCAGGAAGTTACATTTTTATGGTCTAAATAATTCATAATACAATTTTCACACCGTCTTCTGGCAACGGTGAATGTGGACTTTCTATTTAGGGTAGATCATGTCGTAATTTGCTGAAGAAACACATCCGTTCCCTGCATACTTACTACCTACTTACTTACACAGGCATTCTACGTGGTACGATCCGCAGCGGGACTGTGTAATTGGGGCTAGTGGATTTTGTCTTAAATTACGAAAGCCTTCACCATTTTGCGTGTGGGGAGGTTTACAGGTAGGCTAAGTTTCGCAACGAGTATGTACCGGGCTAGGTAAGGGGACGAAAAAACGAGTTGTACATAATAGGGCAAAATTTCTGCTGTAATCACAAAATACAACCGCAATGCTTGGTAGTCGCACTGTCTGTGTTCCCGAAGTAGGCGAGACTGCTACTGCTTTCTTGGTAACCAGCTTGTGTGTGTGTGTGTGCAGTGTCGCAACGAGTATGTACTGAAGAGTGAGTTGTGCATATGAGGGCGAAATCTCCACTGTAATTTGAAAAAACCACAATGCTGGGTGGTCGAACTGTCCATGTCCTCACAGTAGGCGATTTCTTCGATCACCTGACCAAGCTTTAGCCGTCAGCTAAGGATTGGGTATGTAGATGTTTCTGTTTACACACTTAAAGCAGTAAGAAGATTTCGATGGTAACCTGAGGCATTTTGAAAACAAGAACTCGTTGCGCCTACTCCTTCTTCCTGTTTCACTGATAGAGCTGCCGCCACGGTGAAGTTCAGTGTGCAGTAAATGTGCTATTTTGTAGAATGTTAATCAAGATTCTGAAATGCGGTTTCGACTCGAAATGATTACTTAAGTAGCGTTGTAGTGCTAATTATCGTGCAGCATAGTCCTAAGATATTTCAGTTACATCAGAATGCCGGCCTTTGGGCTAAATTCTTTCCAGCCGCCTGCAAAAACTACATTCTGCGGAAATGACTACTTACGTGCTATAAATTTTTCTCAATGACTTTGGAGGCCTTTATAAATTCAAACATATTTCATAGAAAACATGCATAAAATATTAAGTGTTCTACTCATTTGGTATAAGGTTACGTCTTCAAATTTTATACTCGAAGAAAGAGTTTAATTCGGTTTAAAAAAGAACTTCTCTAGTTTCCGATTAATTTCAAACCCGGCCTGCCGTTACGCTTGCATTCAGGGTTTCAAAACTACAAGCTGTATATTTTGCGTGTACGGAAAATCATACATTTCAATACGCTGCTGAGAGGAGACCATATGAGGTTCATAAAATCTAGCAGTGAATTTGGGGCATATAGTAAACTCTACAAACAAAATTAGTAAATGCAAAGATATGATGCTTTATGAACTGGCATTTCATAGTCTTAAAAATTGCATAATTAGAAACTTTTTAGAAACCAAATTAACCCCCTCCTTCAAGTAGACGTGATTTTCTACCAAATGAGTAAAAGAATGAGTATTTTTATGCATATTTTATAAAGGTGTTGAAAGTCAATAAGAAGACTTCATGCTATTTAAGCAGTCATTTTTACACGGTGTAGTTTTTGTAGGCGACCGGAAAGAAGTTAGTTAAAAGGCCTGTATGCCAAATTAACTGATGTATCTTAGGATTATGCTGCATGGTATCTAATATTACAACCCTACTTAAGTAATCTTTTCGAGCCGGAAACGCATTTCAGAATTTCGGTCAACGTCTAATGACTTGACACAGCTCCTATATGTTGGTAGGAATTGTGCTGCCTTATTACACTCCGTGTTCTTGCGTGACTTCGTGATTCTTTCGTTTTGGCATGTAAAGACTGCCAACTGATTGGCCTTAAATTACTTAACCCTTAAATGAAGAAGGTCTTACCGTACTCTCATCATGGGTTACTAGTCAAAAGCCCACTCTGTTCATGGAAATTTCGGCACTGATTCTAAAGAGGCATGTCCTGGGCACTTACCGCCAAGCCCTACCCTTAATAATTACCGAAATTGTCAGCTTACTTCTTAATTTCTTCCTCTACAGATGGATATCAGCGAGGAAATAAATTCCGAATTGGACGCCATTATCACCGAAAAGGTGCCCCTGGAAGCGGTGGCTCGGTAAGTTGACATGCCTCCTTCCATCTACAATGCTTCATCACACTTAAAGGTTTGGCCGACTCCTCAAGACCTTCGAGGGCCGGCCTGAAGAGTTCATACTGCATGCCATTTCAAAGATTTCCAATGCCAGTAAGTTTTCTTTAGTTGTGCCGCCCTCCATTACTTAGGACATTTTAGTCTCTCAGGACGCGGTCACGGTCATCTCTGCCCGCCAGATTTGTGGCGAACTTATCACCTATATAGACAAATCCCCATCCGATCAAATGGCAATTTCCGCGTTTCAGATCCTCCTTTCTCGAATGCAGTCACGAGTGATTGCCTTTGAAGCACAGGCAAGCTTTTGACCAGCACTCTTTGAGCCTGCTTCTTTTTTAGCTCACCGAGCTTCGTGATTTGCTGGCCAGACGGCTCTCAAACAGCGGAGATCTTCGCGAGGCTGCCGTAGTCTTGTCTGGCATACCGCTGGAGAGTGGCCAACGGTATCCTCTGTCATTTTACTTTTTATGGGCTGCTGTTCTTTCTTTTTTTTCAAAAATAGATCCTACTCAGTACTCTACAAACTCGACGTCTACCTCCGTATTGTGGAATGCTACTTGACTCTGGGCTGTCCCACCCAAGCCGAGCTCTACATCAACCGCGCCTCACTTTTACAGTCAGAATGTCAGGATCAGCACATGATAATGCGTTTCAAGGTTCGTTAAGTCCCTGTTGTAGATCTTTTGTGTACGTTTCATGAATTATTCGATGCATTAAGGCTGCAGGCAACCTCGTATTTTGAAGGATTTCTAGCAAAGCCGAGTGAGACGAGAGGGGTGCTCATTAGGTCATTGAGCCAGCCGTGGGTTCGCATCCTGTCCGCTGCGATCTGATTAATTCACAATCGCATGACAGCGGCACTCAGCCATCGATGCCAACTCTCGGACGGAGTGCTGGCATTGTGTCCGGTCTTGGAGCCGCGGTCTACAACCTTTGGGGGTGGGGGGGCAACATGTAAACCAGTCTCTGCCGGATTATTGATCGCTTTCCGGACGCGGGGACTCTGGAGGGGAAGCCTGAGGCAAAACGCAACTCCCTGTTCATTCCTCTCATCAGGGTGGCTAAGTGAACGCCGCTCCAATACAATATCGTACTTGGTGCCCAGACACTATTGACTTATCAATCCTGCAATGGGCAGTTGTAGGGTCAGGGCAGACTGGGTTCTGAAATTATTCAACATTAACTACCAACCGGATTTTCAAGCACATCCCCCGGTTGAACTGACTTATAACTACTCGGTAGGGGGTCGGTTACGCTGTCCTGGTCTTGAGT
Source organism: Spirometra erinaceieuropaei (assembly GCA_902702965.1). Taxonomy (NCBI): domain Eukaryota; kingdom Metazoa; phylum Platyhelminthes; class Cestoda; order Diphyllobothriidea; family Diphyllobothriidae; genus Spirometra; species Spirometra erinaceieuropaei. The sequence goes on from CACRXP010000663.1 coordinate 243,010, forward strand.
ATAAGCGCAATGTGGGCATTGCAAGTAAAGTAAGCCGAAGGAAGATGCTAAAATCGTTGGTGGGAAAGCAGCCAAAGCTAAAACAGTAAAGGACAACCTGATGTTTCGGTTTGGACATAGGATTAGTTTTAGGATTTGGGTTAATGACAGGCTGAGAATAGAGTTTAGGGTTAGGGTTTGTGTTAAGTTCAAGGGGACCGGTTAGAGTTGGGGTTTAGATTGCGGTTTGGGTTTACGTTCAATGTTGAGGCTGGGGTTTGGGTTATGGTTAAGATATGGGCTAGGGTTAGAATTTTGGTCAGGATTAAGGTTAGGGTTAGGACGTTAAGGCTTAGGTTTACTTTTGAGGTTACAGTTAGGTTTGGGGTATTGCTGCTCTGCGTGTCCTGTCAATTCAGGTCTTCTTCAGGGATTCTAGACTTCCTTCAATCTCGCGGCAGATTTGTCATACATCAGGTTGTCTTTTCCGTTTCAACCTCGGTTACTTTCCCCACGAACGACTTCAGCCCCCCCCCCATTCGGCTTACTTTACTTCCAGTGCCCACATTGCGTTTACACATGCGACGAGGACAGCGTAGTCGACCCCTGTCTGCCTGCTCCTCTTCCCCGCCAAAATGTCCGCTTCATTTGTCCTCCGCCGTATCGTTGAGAATCCCTAAAAGTTAAGCATATCGTCCTCCTGTATATTGGTGATATAAATGAGATGCTGCCGACAGACAAGGGAGACCGGAGTGTCCATTTCTCGCTTATTAGCCGTCATCAGCCAGTCATACTCAACCCCAAGCGTGGATCACTTGAGATTCGAACCCGGGATCTTTGGTCATGGAGTTCGACACCCTACCATTGAGCCACGGGCCCGTTGTTCTGTCGGTTGTGGTCGGGACGCTCACCGATCAGGTTGCGGAACGTGCTCGCCCCGTTGTGCCTTGGGGCATATACTAGAACCCTCGCAGGCTCTCATAATTGATATTCCCGATCACAACCGACACGACAACGGGTCCGTGGCTCAATTGTAGAGTGTCAAACTCCATGACCAAAGATCCCGGGTTCGAATCTCAAGTGATCCACACTTGGGGTTGGGTATGACTGGCTGATGACGGCTAATAAGCCAGAAATGGCCATTCCGGTTCCCCTTGTGGATACCATATCATTTACGTTTAGTGCTAGTCGCTGTGCGACTGTCCGTGGGGGTTCTAGTATGAACCCCAAGGCACAACGGAACAAGCACGTTCCGTAACTGGATCGGTGAGCATCCATCTGTCATGTTGGTGATACCTACCCCTCAATCTTCCCTCGTGTCTTTTTACTGAACCACGCTTAGGCACGAGTATAAAAATTGCGCACTCGGCACAACTCTCAATCTCGCTTTCTGCCACTTAGTCGGCTATCGGGTGTTATGATGATCCATGCATCCTTCCTCCTACCTCGTGCTGTTAAATAAGTAGTGTACGTATGTTCGGACCTATGGAAAGCCCAGTCTCACTCTCCATTCCATACCTCACGCACTATCAACTCCGTGGCCTGGTAATGAGAACGAGCGTAATGTCTGGAATGGCGTGAAGGGCTCCGCCTCCATGTGCCATCGTCATGTGTGGAAGTTGATAAGGGCTCGCATCAAGTCAACGCAGCTCGATACCGCATGACATGAGCCAAAGTTGGCCCAGCACAGGAAATGCCATTCTGGAGGGGAGGGGTGTAGCGTAGTTACGAATCTACCCAACCCGAATCTACACTTCCAGTCGCAGACACCGTCATCTAAGCCCATCTGAGTAGTTTTTGAGTTCATGCAGTTGAGAGAGGACGATTGGGTCAAACCGACAAACCGTCAGTGCCTCATAACCTACTTCGCCTCTCCGTAGGCAATGGCTTGGGTGCTTGTAAATTCGAAACTCGTGTTCAAGGTAGGGACAGGAGGTTTGGAGAGTTGGTCCATTTCCCCTACATGGTCAATAAACACACCAGATGGATGTATTATAAACTGGCCCAATTCTGGAAGAGCAACTGACTTCCTGGACTCATCGAAAAGGGCTATTAAGAAGTTAGACTGGCTTTTAACTAACCCCCCTCTCTGAAATAGTCCTCCAAACCATCTGTAGTGGAGGGGTGGCTTTAGGTCCCGCCATTTCCCCTCAAATGGGCTACTTGGAATGCTCACAAATTATGTATCATATCCCGGCCCCTTGGTGATAACTACCACCTAGTATTCCCCAGTCTCTTCCCACTGAATCATTTTTGAGTTGGGGTACTGTTGGGAGTGCGTACACTCCCAAAAACAAGAGCCAACCAGTCATTGGAGACCACGTGCGTTTTCTCAAGCGCTCTGTCATCATGATCGTGGCGCCTCGTCATTGGCTGCTCCCTTCGAGCCCGATCGATCCGTGTCTTCGAATCATCGATCAGCTCGTTTAGAATTTTCTTTTCGAAGTGCATCGGGCCGAATGCAGGCGAACCACAGTAGGATGTTATAAGTACGCATTACTTTCCAGTTAGATTGGACTTGCAGTTTTCTAATACACTTTTTCGTGGCCGGTCGTGCTCTCCTTCTCTACCGCGTTGGTATTAGGGATAAGAGTCGAGTGCGCATACGCTCCATTTGAATTCAAAGTACCAGACGGGGTCATAACAAAAAGGTAATCAATAAGTTGAATTGGACGTTTAGTCCCGCATTCTACCACTACTCCACCCTTGACTGAGCACTTTGTTGAATCAATCATGCTCCCTCCCGTCCCCAACTGAGTTGTTAAAAAAGGCAATATCTGCATCCCCGTCCGTACGAGAAGATCGGTCTTGTTGTCTCTCGTCGCCCCATTTGGGGGACGATGAGGTTGGCCACAATGCTTGGAGTGGCGCGAGATGGACGGGAGTGGGTAATTGCTCACGCCAGCTCAACGCAGCTCGATAACCGCGTGACATGAGCCAAAGTTGGACTGCGGTGTTCTGAGTTTTCAGGGTTCATTCTCACCAGAGAACGTTCAGTTAATGTCGCAGATATTTTGGTTTGCTGGTAGATTCAGTCCAGAAAATGATGTTTTCTTTTGCCGCCAATTGTCGCCTGTACAGGCTTCTGTCGTCAGCTTTACCACATTGTCCTACGGCAAGTGTTTCTCACGTTTAAAGGAACATCCTTATTGCCGAATTCGGCAGACAACTTGGCGGACTTGCATGATGCTGGGTGATGACTACTCCTCACACTACCTGCTGATTAATTATTAATCCCAGAGCCAAGCATAGATGTGTGTTTCCATCGATTTGTCTTCAGAAGGACCTATGTCCCAGGGATGTGACAACAACGTTTGAATAGATCGAGTCGCCCAAGGGGCGCAATTAGTGGCATCTGGACGCTTTAGATCCGGTATTAGTCAACAAACTTTGTATTACGACGAGTACTTTTTCCCAAAATTTACCATCATTCCTGCAGAAAATTTGGTGGAGTGCTCAATACTTCTATGCTTAGGACAAATAAAAGATAGACTACCTGTTTTTCCAAGCGTTTCCAGCTGAGTTCACTGTATTCTTACGAACACCCATAAGTGGCCTTTAATGCACGTGGGGAGCCCTGGAATCTGCAGTTGTCTGCTTTGTCTTTCTAGTCCGCTTACGCACGCCTTCTGGACTTCAAACAGAAGTTCCTCGAGGCCGGCCAACGCTACGCCGAACTCTCGATTCGTTTCCCCTGGCTCAAGGAGTCTGAGAAGATGGCATTTCTCGAAAGAGCTCTGCTCTCCGCCCTGTTGGCCGGTGTAGGTCAACAGAGGGCTCGTCTACTGACCACGCTCTACAAAGATGAACGCTGTCAGTCCCTACAGGCCTATCCAATCCTCGAGAAGATGTGAGTACTCGACTTTGCGGCGAGGCTGGTTTTTCCGTTCATTTGTAGCTGGATGTTCTGAGTTGCGCGAAAACAGTGCTCCGGTGGAACGTGCCTAATTGTTAGTTGTTTTATGACCTTATGGCAACCTAGAGGCGAATGATAAGCTGTGTACTTGTAGCTTTTTAATTTCCTTAGGAATCAACTGTGAACTTGGAGTAGATCAGCATATTTAAGGTCTATAAGCTTAGACGTAAGTTTTTATGTATGAATATTTGGGCCGAAGTCCATCAGCCACAGCGGATAACCGCGTAATATCCATTAAATGCCGACAGGCAGCTAGTAGTATCCTTTAGGGTGAGGTGATTCCATACAAGCAGCACAAGTACTAGCCAAAAGCCCATACACGCGTGTTTCGCCTATATTCTGCCGCTACCATGACACAGCTGCGAGGGGTTCGGCTCGTCAGTGGGTCCCTAAAGGATACTACTAGCTGCCGATCGGCAGTTAATGGATATTACGCGGTTATCCGCTGTGGCTGATAGACTTCGGCCCAAATGTTCATGCATAAAAACTTAGGTCTGAGCCTATAGACCTTCAAGTTCGCAGTTAATTTATAAGAAAACTATAAAGCTACAATTTCTAAATTGGAGTATCTACCAGAAAGCAGACAGGGAATGCAGGGGGACCCACTGACGAGCCGAACTCCTCGCAGTTGTGTCATACAGCAGCAGAATATCGGCGAAACACGCGTGTAAGGGCTTTTGACTAATACCTCTGATGCTATTATGGAATCACCTTACCCTAGAGCTGTGTACTGTTTCATTCAGTTTACCTAGATAGTAAGCCTTGTCGGTTTGGACTGGACTGTACCCACTTTCTTGTATTAACATTTTCTGTCCAGTGCTTTTAGTGTAGGTGGACGAGAAGGCAGCGCTTTTTGTTATTTGTTCATCTTGTTGACACAAATGCTGTTGTAGCCGGCTCCAGAGTTCATGATATAAATTGTGTGTTCTCTGCTTGTACAAAATGCCAAAATTTCACATGAATAATACTTTGACTCGACTAATCAATAGTCCTGTTAAGCGGCGTCTAATATACTTGACTGCGGAGGAATCTTATGCGTTCAGTGTGCCATGACTTTAGTTCAGTGCGTCTTGATAGCCCGGCTTTTACTGGTCTAGGTATTAAAACATCCTTTCGCCTCACCACAAATCTAAATGACTATAAACAGGGTACTGATTTCGTTTCAGTAGCAATATATTTGACAACTTGGTGGAATGCGCCACCTCATAACCAATTATCGACGTCTGTGGCTGAGAGTTCTGAGGTCAGTCAACTCCAACGGCCGTAGTCCTCATTTGAATTGTATTCCCCCACAGGTACATGCGTCGACTCATCAGTCGTAACTGTCTACAGAGCCTTGAGCCGCTCTTCATCAAGTACTACCCACAGCTCTTCTTCGGTGGCAAAAACGATGAAAACACCCCTATGGACGCTGGAGGGCAAGATGCGGCCGAAGCAGCGGCGCCCGGTGCCGGCGGTGAAGCACCCACTACATCCGCGTCCGCCAGACCCATTCAGAACATCCTGGAACGCGTTACTGTGGAGCACAATATGCTAGCAGCCAGCCTTATCTATAACAACATCAGTCTCAGCAACCTGGGTGAATTACTGGAAGTGGATGCCAGCCGGGTATGCTTGGTCTGCATAAACAGACCACAAATTCCATGTTCCCGCTCTGTTTATCTTCAGGGACAGCTAAGAAGTCCTGTGTCCGCTCGTGGCAATTCTGCTTATTTATGACCTATCTCTTAGTGTAAATTGTAGTGTTCCCCTGATTACCAGGACGCCAGGGTTCGGTCCCTATCTTGTTCACTTTTATTTGCTGACGCCTGTCCGTTGGTGCCGGAGCCATTTATTGTTGTTACTAACACCCGTCTGACTGTTGGTAGCACCATACTTAATACTATCCATTTTACTCAGTCAGTATGCGACCATTGCTGTTTTAGTAGCCAAGGGGGTGGGCCTTCACTTTACTTGAGAGGCCACACTTTTATTCGTCGTCTAGTCGGCTAGTCGACAAGTGCCACGTCATTGATCTATATAAGCTCCTTTTTTATTCATCCCTTTCCTCATCTCGTTATACCTCCTTGATGATCTTACACGCAGATTTTTATTTGAAACAGTCTCGCTACTGTTATATTTAAGGTAGAGTTTATTTGTACATTTTTGTTGGTTTATCAGGCACTTTTCCCTAAGTCATGTTTGCCATTAATCCTTTCTACTCCTCCCTGTAGGCTGAAACAGTTGCCGCCCACATGATTGGTGAAGGTCGGCTCGTTGCCCAAATCGATCAGATAGACGGTTTCATTCACTTCGAAAGTGAGTTTCTTTTTATCCGGCTCATTAACTCGGCAAAAATCCCCCTCCCCCCTAAATACGTACGCGCAAGAGCATGGGCATCAGGACCTTAGTTACGATGCCGTCTTGGGTATTCCAAATTTGTCTTACCAAACATCGTTCTGTCTTTTGACTGGAGCAGTTTGCCTCACCACATGAAACCACCCTCCCCACCTCATTAAATATGATTTCCGTAATTGTATATTGTTCGTCACCACAGCATATTTCGTAACTTTGCCTGCGTTTTTAGAGCAAAATGCTACGGTGACCTCCCTGAGCTCGCAGATCGAGAGTTTGTGCGCCTCAGTGAACCGGATCGTTGAGGGCATCGAGGCCGATCATCCCAGTTGGGTGGCTACTCAGCATATCTGACTTCGCATCCGTCCTACCGTGTGTTTTACCGATTGCTGACTTCTGCCGTTGTCTGGGTGGATTCCTTTCAACATTTTTCCACCTCTCCTCCCTCTCCCTCCCTACTTCCGCCCTTATCCTCTTTCCACCCATCACGGAGGTCATTTGGTCCAACGTCCGGTCTGTATTTTTTTCCAGTAAACCCTTCTGAACAAATTCCCGGGTGTTATTTGTGATTTCCAGGTGGAAACTGCCAAGCTGATTGGCAGATCAACAGACCACGAGAGGTCTGAGATCTTGCGAGACTGGAGCCTGTCTGGTAGCCTAGCTGCTAGCATCCCTGCGTGGCCCATGAAGCCTGATTGGCTCACAAAACCGGACACCTCGTCTACGCGTGCCGCACATAATCCGGCCTGCGGCACTACGGTTCTACCGGGCCGAAATAGGCGCTTCTCGGAATGCCATAGAGGCCACGTTTATAAGGGATCATTACAGTCTGACTTCGTCCTGAGAGGAAGATCGTGTTATCCTGCCGACTGGTAACATTCTAAGCCACGGCTAGGAGTATTTCGTGACAGATTCGGGCGAGCCAGCTT